>WNWU01000046.1:739067-750274 GCA_012654045.1 Ptyas mucosa | reverse complement strand
CCCCCCCACAAACAAGTTGACCACAACAGCTGGCACAGTGCCAATGCCAACCTAGTGCCAGAAGCCATCTGAAGCCTCTAACCTGGTCTCTCTTTCTTTCTCTCTCTCTCTCTCTTTTTCTTTCTCCCAGGTGTCCTGATGCACAGAGGGTATCCACTGGATATGTTTATGGCCCAATGCTATGGCAACGCCAGCGACCCCGGGAAAGGCCGCCAGATGCCGGTGCATTATGGCTGCAAAGACTTAAACTTCGTCACTATCTCTTCCCCGCTGGCCACCCAGATCCCACAAGGTGAGGCACTGTCAGAGGCCTGCTTCTTCTCGAAACCCCGGCAGCAGTGGTAGGATTCAGCCGGTTCGGCCTGCTTCATGCGAACCGGTTGTTAAATTGCTGACTGGCCCCGCCTCTCCCCTCCCCTTCCAGGAGTCCCCACATGCCCCGTTTTGACTCCCATGTAAGTGCAGGGAGGCCTACTAGGCCCAAAACAGAGTGCGGGGGGGTGCGGAGCACTCCCACAGCCCGTTTTTGCTCCCACCAGGCCAAGTGCTGGGCACTGGCCACGCCCACCATGGCCACGTCCACCCAACCGGTCATTAGGGCAAAGAACCGGTTGTTAAATTATTTGAATCTCACCACTGCCCGGCAGACATCCCAGCCCCCCCCCCCCCCCAAACAGAGCAACCCAAGCCAAAGCAGGCTCTTATATTTGAGGAAACCCCCCCTCCCCCAAAATTAACTCTCCTTCCCTTGCTAGCGGTGGGGGCCGCCTACGCCTTCAAGCGGACGAACACAAACCGCGTTGTCATCTGCTACTTCGGCGAAGGGACGTCCAGCGAGGGGGATGCTCACGCGGGTTTCAATTTTGCTGCCACCCTCGAGTGCCCGGTGATATTTTTCTGCCGGAACAACGGCTACGCCATCTCCACTCCGACATCCGAACAATACCGGGGCGACGGAATCGGTGAGGCGGCTTCGTTGGTCCTCGACTTACGGCCAGCCTTTAGCCTGAAATTTATGTCATTAAGTGAGACGGCGGTTCAGTTGAGTTTTGCCCCATTTTATGCCTCGCCTCGCCTTGTTTGTTAAGTGGATCCCCTGCAGTTCTTAAACAAGTCACACAAGGTGGTTCGATGAATCCGGCTTTCCCCTGCTGACGTGGCTTAGTCAGAAGGTCACCAGTGGGGGTATTCAGCCGGTTCAGGCAAACTGGTAGTGGTGACCTGCGGTGGGCCTGCGCGCCCGCCCCGGCACTATTCTGTCCTATTTAGCCATGTTTTCTAAGCCATGTGCAAGCAAAGCGCATGTGCCAGAAGGCCACATGCAAGCACAGAAAGTGTGTGCGCGCTCACTCTGCCGGACCGGCTGAATTGTGAATCCGGAAGCCTTCCTGGATCTAGATTTTACATTTAAATTTAAATTTAAAAATGTAAATGCAACAAAAATTAGCAGGAGGAGTCTGGAAAAGACAAGAGTCCCAGTGTGGTGATAGCTCTTCTTGAAACCCCCCAGCCGCCCGGGGTCCCGGTTACGGCATCCAGTCTATCCGCGTGGATGGCAACGACGTCTTTGCCGTGTATAACGCCACCAAGGAAGCCCGGCGCCGAGCCATTGCCGAAAACCAGCCATTCCTCATCGAGGCCATGA
Organism: Ptyas mucosa; assembly: GCA_012654045.1. NCBI lineage: Eukaryota > Metazoa > Chordata > Lepidosauria > Squamata > Colubridae > Ptyas > Ptyas mucosa. The sequence goes on along the minus strand of WNWU01000046.1, from coordinate 748,629 downwards.
CCTACAGGTAGGTTGAGAGGCGAAAGCTGGCATGAAGGTCAGACCAAGGGGGTGGAGGGAGGTGGGGAGGGGTCCAGCCAAAATCTGCTTTGCCCCCACCGCCTCCCCTGGTTTGTTCTCCCAGGATCGGGCACCACAGCACAAGCGACGACAGCTCAGCCTACCGCTCCGTGGACGAAGTCAATTATTGGGACAAGCAAGACCATCCCATCTCGCGTCTCCGTCACTACATGGCGAGCCGGAATTGGTGGGACGAGGAGCAGGAGAAGAGCTGGCGGAAGAAATCGCGCAAACGGGTCAGTGGTTGAGCCAAAAGACCTCCCGTCTCGCCTGGGTGCCGGTAGGGCCAAGGGCGGGCGATTAATTCCCCCAAAGTCCCAGATAATTCTCAGTCCATCCAGGTCAGGGTTGTCCCAAAGATCCTTTTTCAAGAGGCATCCCCTGGGAATAACCCCCCCACCCCCCAAAAAAGGAAGGTTACTTCAGCTGAATTGTAGAAAAATGAATAGAATTACAGAACTTTCTCTACTCTGAATCCCCCCTTTTGGGTGGGGGACTGCCCTGCTGCACAAATTAATTGAATTGCTAATAATGGGCATCGGCTTGTGGGGGGGATGTAGCAAAACAGTTATCCAAAATTCTATAGATCAGGGGTGTCAATCTCAATTTCGTTGAGGGCCGCATCAGGGCTGTGATTGACCTCGTGGGGAAAGGGGAGGGGCATGGCCAACTGGGTGGGTGTGGCCAGCTTGACACCACTCCCCAAATTGCTGGCATGTTTCCTCTTCGTACTGGGTAGACAAGGCGGAAGCCAGGCTGGCCCAATGTTTCCTCTTCACATTAGGTAAACTCAGTGATGGGCTGCCGCTGGTTTGGACCAGTTCAGGCAAACCGGTAGATGCGACCTGTAGGGGGGCACGGCCTCCCTCCCCACTCCCTGGCACTATCCCATCCTATTTAGCTGCATATTTTAAGCTGTGCGCATGTATGCAAGCCGCAAGAAAGAGCAAAGCGCATGCACGGGTGCTCACATTTTCAGTGCTGGATGAACTGTTTGTTAATTCATGTCCCACCTCTGGGTAGACCGGGCTGAAGCAATGCGGGCCGACCCCTTACATTTTCCAGGACGGCCCCGCAACCTTGATCCGACGACATCGCAGGCCGGATCCGACTCACAGGCCTTGTGTTTGACACCCATGTCATCCAAGTCACAGGTTGTCCCAAAGGTGCTTTTTCCAAGAGGCAACTGGACTTCCTTTCTTTTTCCTTGAAGGCGTTTCGCTTCTCATCCAAGAAGCTTCTTGGATGAGAAGCGAAACGACTTCAAAGAAAAACCAGAAATCCCAGTTGCCTCTTGAAAAAAAAGCACCTTTGGGTCTCGGAAAGAATTCTGTCTTGGGGACCAATGCTGAGAAACATGGGACTGTTGTGGAGGGCTGAACCGAGAGGGCTGGGAAGGTGCATAGGCAACTCCCAAAATTCCCCAGCCAGCATTGTTCCTCAAAGGTCCCTTCCAATTCTGCTTCATTGTCGCGTTCCCCTCACCCCTCTTTCTCCAGGTGATGGAGGCCCTCGAGGAGGCCGAACGGAAGCTGAAGCCCAAACCTCAGCTCCTCTTCTCGGACGTCTACAGTGAGATGCCCTGGCACATCGCCAAACAGCAGACTTCCTTGGAGCGCCATCTGAAACAATACGGAGAACATTATCCCCTGGATCACTTCGAGAAGTGAATCTTGGCCTAACGGGACGCACTCCTCACGTCCCCTTCCCCCCAACCCCGAGGGCTGGTGCCCCCCCTCCAGGGTGCCAGACGGGCCCGTTGGCATCTCCCGCACCCCTCCCCCGTTGCCCCCCCCCCCCCAAATCTCGCTCTCTTGTGGGGATGCCCACCTGGCTTTCCATCCATCCATCCATCCTTCGTTTTCGCTTTCGGCCGGAGTAATCTCTGCATCCCGCCGAGATTTTTCTTACGAAAGGGCCGCTTTGCTTTCTGTCGTTCGACTGCCTTTCATTTTTCTTTTTTTCTTTTCCTTTTAAAGGCCAGCCCAAAAGAAGAGAGACAGACCCCCATTCAGGGGCTTGGCGTGGGGCAAGAGACTGAAGTGGGGATTGGGGACCCCCACAGTTAAAAGGATTGTTTAATGCATTGCTAGGTGCATTTCTGTACTTGCCCGGTGGGGCGAGGTGGACTCTCTCTGGCTATCGCTACTTCATTCTAACGCTGTCAAGCATTTAATTTAGAACTTTCGGCCTGCTTTAATCTTCGAAAGACTTTGCCTTGAATTTGCTTTCTGGATCAAGCGATGCTTCGTCTCCTTCTGGGTTTCTTGGAAAATATAGAGGTGGGCTGGCACTATTTGGGGTCAGAGGGATAGTCTGGTATTGGGGCATCGCCTGGCATTCTGTTTCTTGAGCGACATATTCATTTTTTTTAATGATTCAGACCGGCCCCTCATCACCCTAGCTGTCAATTTTTGCTTGTTACTCCCATCTGTCTTCATGGGCCTTTAAGAAAATTTCCTTTCCCCCCAATTTCTAAAGCAAAGAGGAGTTTCTTCCTTGTAGCTACTACTTTTGTCACTATAGCAATAGTCAGAGGGCCTAAGAGCAGTAACTGTGGTTAGGGATTTTTACAGGAGGGTGGTGGGAACCGAGCTTTAGAAATTAACATTCAAGGATTGAATAATCTCAAGGGATCGGGCGAGGGTTATATTTTTTTGCACAAAAAGGTGGGGAAAGCCAGAGATATCTTCCTTAAAAGCACAGAAATCTCTCCCAGCTCAATGGAGATGGACTGCAGTTGCCTTAAATTTGCTGCTTTCTAGACAGGAGCCTTTCTGGGTTTTGACACGTTCGCAACCTTCCTCAAAATTCAGCTAGCAAATTGGGTGTCACCTTAAGCGTCCCGCTGTGGGAAAAGGTTAAATTTGTCTGATTGCTCTCTGGAGGGGAATGAATCTCTCTTTAGGAAAATCCTTGGAGGGGGCTGAAGCCTTGAAGTGAGCCCCTCACCCCCCCCCCCCCGAAAGATGGTATTCACTTACTTTCCCTATTGGTTCGCAAATGTGAGTGCGTGCGTTTCCTGCCTCAAAAACGTGCCTCAATAGGATGGCATAGAGCCAACAATTTCCGTTACCGGTTCGGGCGAACCGCTTCGAACCGGATGAATACCACCTCTGCCCCCCCACCACCCATGTTCCACCGTGGAAAGAGACATGATAAATTTATTTCTTTGCCGGGGCACAGAGATCAGCCTCGAATGAGGTACCAGCTAATTTATCAAAACACTAAAGGGGTGTCTTGCCGAGAAAACGGTTGCCAAGGATTAATGTTTGTGGATTTTCTTTGGGACGGAAATGACTTTGAGCAAGGGGGGAGAAGGCCGGAAAACTTTGCACCGGGTGCGGGGAGGGGGGCTTTAGAAATGAATATGTTTGGAGTTGTGAGAACGAGACGCAGAGTTCGATTGTCTCCTTGTGGATGTTTGGTGCATTTTTTTATTTTTCCAGCGCCTTCCTAAAGTGGAATTCACGCTGTTCCGTTACTCTTATTCAAAAGCTGTTACAACTGAAAATAACGATTATTGTGGGTGAAAGGGAATAACGGGGAGATGCCAGCCTATCTAATCGCACATATGGGACAAGTTGGAAAATCAATAAATATTTTTCTTCTGGCCAACGGCGCCCGTGTGTGAGAATACCTGGTGAGAGACACCATCTGCCCCGCGACATATGAGAATGTTCTTCCCAGCATGTTGCGTGTGTGTTTGTGTGTGTTTTGGCACAGTTTTCCTGGCTGCCTCCTTGGAAAAAAGATGCTCTGCAGGAAATGCAGGTAGTCCTCGACTTACAACAGTTCACTGAGTGATCGTTCCAAGTTATAACGTCACGGATAAAAAGCGACCGATGATCATCTTTCACACTTACGACCGTTGCATCATCCCTCATCCCCCTGGTCACGTGAATTCAGATTTCCTTGGCAACTGACTCATATTTATGACGGTTGGAGCGTCCCGGGGTCTCGTGATCCCCTTCTGCAACCTTCCAACAAGCAAAGACAAAGGGGAAGAAGCCAGATTCACTTAACCAGGGCGACTAACTGAACCATTGCCTTGATTCACTAAGATTCACTTAGCGGCAAGGAAAATCGTAAAAGGAGGAAAACTCAGATGTGTCACTTAGCAACGGAAATTTTTTAATGGTGGCCGTAACTTGAGGACTACCTGTAATCTGCTTTGAAGGATCCAAGCCCAACATTTCCAAAAAAAAAAACCCCTGTTCACAAATCGCCAGTCGACGTTCTCCAAGACCGACGGTACTCGAGTCACATTTTTATTACAGCAGGAGGTTGTTAACAGCGTGGACAGGAGTGGTTGGGGAATCCCATTCCCCCCCTCCCCATTTTGTCAAGTCAAAAGTAACTGAGCCCTCTTTAAACTGTCAGCAATAGCCATAGCCCTTAGACTTATATGCCCCGGGTCTGGACCAGGGGTGAAATCCAGCACGTTCTGACAGGTTCTGGAGAACCGGTAGTGGAAATTTTGAGTAGTTTGGAGAACCGGAAAATGCCACCTCTGGCTATCCCCAGAGTAGGGTGGGAATGGAGATTTTGCAGTATCCTTCCCCTGCCACGCCCACCAAGCCATGCCCACAAACCAGTAGTAAAAAAGATTGGATTTCACCCCGGTCCGGAGATCTAAAGTGCATGAACAAGGAATTTTTCTAGAGATGAGATACAGAAACGGTCAATGAGTCAAAAGGCTTAAGGATCGGTGGAACAGAGGAGGTGATCCTATCAGGTACCAAAATTATCCTGGGGTCCAAAATTACATTACCAATAGCATCTTGCCGTCCCTCCCCCCCGCCCCCAACAATCTGGGTCCTCATTTGACCGACCTCGGAAGGACAAAAAGCTGAGTCAACCTTGAGCCGGTCAGGATCAAACTGCTGGCAGTCGGCAGAGTTAGCCTGTAATACTGCATTCTCGCCACTGTGCCACCATGGCTCTTCTCATTTCCGATGATAATTCTAGAGGACCTTATTTCCACTTTTCTTTCGTCACGTTGAAACACTCCATGGTTATTTAGAATCGGCTTCGTGCCTCAGTTTCTTGGTTTATCCAGCTGTGGGAGCGGGATTGGCCCCCAAAGATTCGGGCCCCAAAGAAAAAAAAATAAAACACTTGTGGACAATACTCTCTGCAATCCAGGCAGGTTGGGCCAGCTAGCCAGGCGTTTCTCTTCCAGGATCCTCGTAAGTTGTCTCCAGATGTGGAGGAAGGTTCCGCTTAGAAATCCAGTCGTTGCAGGCCTACTGGGAGGGCACCGGGTGGGGGAAGCAAGCTTGAAGGCCTGGCATTCTCAGCTAAGGCCAGGTGGATGCTGTGGCCCTTTTCTGACCATAAGGACGGTTCTTAGATCTGTAAATGGCACTTCTTGGACTGTTGGTACGGTTCTGCCTTCCACCGGGATATCTCAGAAAAGATATCTCACCAAGAACAGCAATTTCAGAAGAGGCCCAAAGGGGGTGCCCATCCCCAGCTCCTGTCCTTCAAAAGTACCCTAAAAGTTGGGGTGTCCCCTCTGAAACATTCCGACGGGATTTGGGCCTGAGCATCTCCCCGTTGCAGCCCAGAGGACCGAAAAGTTCCACGTGGTCCATTCCCCAGTTTGGTTAGAATCCCGGAGGCTTCTCCGGTTGGGGATTCAACACCTCAGGTCCGCATCGGAGATTTGGATCGGTGATTTGCTTCCAAAGATGGAGGGTCTGTCGGGGGCTGCGCCGATGGACCAAGAGCAGCTGGCTGTGAACGCAGGGGTCTTCCCGGTCCTTCTCGGCGATATCGAAGGTCATGAAGCCGGCGTGGGGCTGAGGAGGGATGCCCAGAGCTTGGAAGCAGAGCCCCGTGTAAACGTCGTCGATGGGGTAGAAGGCCACGTGCTGAGAAATGAGGAGGAGCAAAGGGGCCAGGGGTCCGGAGAAGATGTAGCCCCCACCTCCCGCATAAGCTGGATACGGCCCCACATAAAATGATTCTGGCACGTAGTATTTACTTTTCTGGAACCGAAAGGGAGAGGCGTTGGACATCACCTGCCCCGTGTAGAGGGGCTTGTTGGCATCCACCGAGCTTAGATACCCCAAGACTTTCGGGGTATTGATGAACACGTCATCGTCCCCTTTGAGAATGAAACGGACGTGCCGACAATAATCCAGCGTCCAGTGCAGGAAGAGGGAGTCCTTCAGGGTCAGGTTGAAGAAAGTGTCCTCAAAATCCCACATCAAGATGTCTCCAAAACTCCGACTCTCGAAATGGACCAGGTGTTGCAGGCGGGGTCCGAACCGTCCCTCAGCCGTGCCCAGTAAGAAGACGGTCCGGATGGCTAGCCCGCCGGGTTCTCCTTCTTGCCCCCAAGTGTCCCGCACGGCTTGGCGGGCGGCAAAATTGCCTGGCACGGATTTGATGGCCAAGAGCAGGAAGGTGTTATTCTTCGTATCGGCACACTTACGGGGTTCATTGATCAGGAGGGAATAATTCCTGCAGTCCCCGTAGAGAATGAAATTCTTATAAAGCTCCGGATACGAGTTGAAATGTTTGATCTTGGTGGCCAGTTCCTCCACAGTGGCACTGGGGCATTTATTCCAGGAAGCGTTGGCCACCAAACCTTCTTCCAACGCATGGAAATGTTTGTACTGTTTATCGTTCCAGTAAGCTTTGGCCCGCGGAATGCTGTGGCGGAATTGTTGCAAGGAGGCGTTAAAGCGATGGAAGACCAAGGACGATGGGATTTCCTCGAAGGGCTGGAAGGGGGTGACGGAGCTGCTTTGCCAACGAGCGACGTGGGGCTTGGGGTATCGTTCCTCCTGCTCGGTCGTCCATTCGATGTAGGCCTTGAGAGCCACCAGGGTTAGCAACGCCGTGGCGATCGAGAGGCACCGGGAAATATTCATTTTTCTCTTCCTGGTGGGGGAGAACAAGCAGCCGACATGTAAAGAGAGAAGAAAGACGGATAATGAAATTTGTGTTACGATTAGAGACTGAGCTCATACAACCAGATCAACAGTAAACCAGGGTTAATACAGGTAGTCCTCGACTTACCAGCCAGATCAACAGTAAACCAGGTTGATACAGATAGTCAACTTACCAACCAGGTTGACAATAAACCAGGGTTAATATAGATAGTCAACTTACCAATCAGATCAACAGTACACTAGGGTTAATACAGGTAGTCCTTGACTTACCAATCAGATCAACAGTAAACCAGGGTTAATACAGGTAGGCCTCGACTTACCAACCAGGCTGACAGTAAACCAGGGTTAATACAGGTAGTCCTCAACTTACAACAGTTCACTTAGTGGACTTTTCAAAGTTACAACGGCACTGAAAAAAGGGACTTATGACCGTTTTTCACAGTTACGACCTTTGCAGAATCCCCCTGGTCATGTGATTTACATTCGGATATTTGGCAACCGATTTGCATTTATGACGGTTCCATTGTCCCTAGGTCACGTGATCCCCTTTTGCGACCTTCCGATGAGCAAAGTCAATGGGGAAGCCAGATTCACTTAACAACCGGGTGACTAATTTAAGAACTGCAGTGATTCACTTAACAAATGTGACAAGAAAAGTTGTAAAAGGGGGCAAATCTCACTTAACGAATTTCTCATGTGGCAACCTACATTTTGGGCTCAATTGTGGTCATAAGTCAAGGACTACCTGTAATCTGCCGTTACAAGGTTCACCTAGAGGGCGCGGGAACCCACAAAGTTGTTTTAAAATAAGTCAATTCTTCCTTGTCACTTTGGTGGATTCTAGGAATAGAATAGAAATGAGCTGGAAGGGACCTCGGAGGTCTTCTAGTCCAGCCCCGTTCAAGCAGGAGAACCTGTCCTATATCATCTCAGACAAGTGACTGTCCAGTCTCTTCTTAAAAGCATCCAGTGATGGAGCGCCCATGATTTCTGGTGGCAAGCTGTTCCACTGGTTAATTTTCCTACCTGTTAGGAAGTTTCCCCTTAATTCCAAGTTGCTTCTCTCTTTGATTAATTTCCATCCATTGTTTCTTGTCCTGCCTTCTGGTGCTTTGGAGAATAATTTGACCCCCTCCTCTTTGTGGCAGCCCCTCAAATACTGGAACACCGCTATCATGTCACCCCTAATTTTTCTTTTCTCTAACACTGCTGCTTAGCCCATAAAAGTTTTTAGAGAAGACTAAAGAGCTTGCAAGCAAGCTGCGATCCCATTATGCCCTTCCTACTACCTCTCTCCACCTCAAACGTAGTCATTAAATGCAGGATGTCGTAACAGGAAGAATATTCTAATGGCTCCTTAAGCCAAGTTTCTTTGCTAAATGACGGTTACGTAACCATTAGAATATTCATAATATTCTTAATGCAAACATCCGTTTCAAATGCAGCTTTGCCCCCACACCTTTGGACAAGATCAGCTCTTCTCTAAAGTCGATCAAAACTTTTCCACCGCTGTGGTGGCCCTCAGCCTCCGTCGACTCAGTCTTGGCCGGAAGATTTTGCAAAAGCGAGAACCAGTTCCAGAGAAAACAATTAACTGGAATTGCACCTTCCTTAACAACTGTGATTATATCGTTAAAGTTTCGTGTTGCCAATTGGAAGCTGAATAGCCTCCTCCTACCCATGCCAACATGGCATTCGACTGGCACCGATTTTAAAACTAGGCTTTTCTATAAGGTGAAGGCATCTGGTAAATTAACAGCAAATACATTTGAAAGAGCAAAGTTAAAGAACAGGGAGTCCCCAACTTATAACGGTTCATTTAGTGACTTCCGAGGTTACAACGGAACGGAAGAAAGTGACTTATGACCATTTTTTTCGCACTTAATGGCTGTTGCAGCGTCCCCGGGTTCCTATGATTTTATGTTCGGAAGCTTGACTCGCGTTTGTGACGGTTGTAGCGTCCTAGAGTCCTTCGGACCAGCAAAATCAATGTTGGGAAATCAGACTCGCTTAACAACGGTGTTACCGATTTAACAACTGCAAGGATTCCGTTAACAAATGCGACAAAAGTCACTCAACAGATGTCGCACTTAGCAACGTAAGTGTTGGGCTCCATTGTGGTCGTAAGTCGAGGACTAGCGGTACAGGAAGAGTTTTCGTCAAATGGCTCTTTCCCAGAAAGAGTTCTTCCTTTTCTGAAATTTAGGAGAAAGTCTTACCAGAAGCCAGAATGAGATATCCAACTGTCGGTCTCTTTGATTCCTACACATAGACCCAGTTAGACAAATATAACCGGAAAAGTTGGTTTCTATGTTGAAAAGCCCTGCAGCTTTCAGTCAGAAACCCACAACTTGGTTCTCTCAACTTTGCAAGAAATATATTCCAAGTAGTCCTTTTTCAATATCCACAATCGGGACCGGCAACGTGGCCGTTAAGCGAAGCTAAGTGAAACTGCCATTGTGTTTATGATCTTCCTTCGCTTTTACAGCGGTGCTTGTCAATCTCAGCAACAAAGAAGGGTGGACTCCAACTCCCAGAATTCCTCCACCATCCTCAATCTCAGCAACTGGAAAAGGTGTGGACTCCAACTCCCA
>WNWU01000046.1:693352-715049 GCA_012654045.1 Ptyas mucosa | reverse complement strand
GGTGGGAATGGGGATTTTGCAATATCCTTCCCCCAGGAGTGGGGAGGGAATGGGGATTTTGCAGTATCCTTCGCACAGGAGTGGAGTGGGAATGGAGATTTTGCAGTATTTTTCTCCTGCCACGCCCACCAAGCCACGCCCACAGAACCGGCAGTAAAAAAATGTGGATTTCCCCACTGCTTTGAACCGTCCCTAAGCGAACTGTTGTAAGTCGAGGAGTGCCTTGTCCATGCACCCAATAAATCAACGAATCTGCCATTGCCCCTTTCTAGTTCTGAAAGGACTTGCCCTCCATGCATAGCAAACAATCCCTTCTTGAGCCCTTGGCATTCGGCGGCCGCCTGCTTTCCTTTCAACCAACCATCCCTCTTTTGTGGTGTGATTATTCATAACCTCTTCCTTTTACTTCTGAAATTGATCGCCTTTCGCGTAGGATGTCCTTCCCTTCTCGTACAATGCAAGAGCTGTACCGCTTGGCGCTGCCATCCTTCTGTCCTGCAACCTGGGGCGACTCTGCTCTCTCTCTCACACACGCCTGGGCACCTGTGAACTTTGAATTAACTGCTCTGCTGGCATCCACGGAATTAGGCGTGGATTTTCAAAGCACACAGAGGCATTTTCAGGACAAACCCAGCAGGTAAACAACCCTCCAGGTTCAACGAAAGGTGAGGTTAGGGTGGTTGCTATGAGTAAGTTACCTGCTCAGGTATAATTCCCCCATCTCTTCCCCTCCCAGTTCACTTTCAGAACTGGACACCTTTAAGCAGGTTGTTCTTTCTTCCAGAGCTAACGCCAGCATGAACAGGGACCCCCAAATCCAGACTCTAAAACGAAAATTAAATTAAATTAAAAACGGGCTGCCAGTTTTTACTTCCTCTGGAAAAACGATTCCTGGGTTGTTGTTTTTCGGAGGGTGAAAATAACTGGACATCCCATCCTGAAGAATTTGATGGGATGTCCTAAAATGGAATGAAAAAGCAGAGAATGGAATTGGGAAGGTAAGTTCTGATGTGTCAGAGCTGGGAAGCTTCAGAAAATCTGGCTCTATAAACTTTTGCTGAAGAGGAAATGAGGAATTTTAAGAATTATTAGGGGTTATTTTAGGATCTCAAAGATGCTTTTCCCCCCCTGTCTTTCAAAAGGCAACTGGACTGGGTTTATTTAAGGAAGGAGAGGAAGACTAAATGCTTCTTAGCCAAGAATTTTCATCCATCGGTTATAATTGGGGTGGAAAAGCACCTTTGAGACAGCCTATGAGCTGGATTACTAAGAATCTCCACAGATTATTTTAGGAATTTTCCTCTTTAAAAACCCCCTCAAAAGCAGGGTGTTGTGGTGGCCACAACAGTAAGATTGAAACTCCAATTTTTGGGGGGGGAGATCATGTGACAATCTATAGGTCTCTTGCTTGGCAATTTCAGACAATTCCACATTAGGAATTTAATGTGAAATTATGATCCTTTGGCCATTGATTATTTTTACAGGGCGTTCACCCGATGGCTTGCCTTACCCATTTTTAGCAACTGATTTTTCCCCCAAAAAATGTTTAGGTGGTACCAATAAAAGAGAATATTTGGGTTGAAATGAGGAGTCCTTGGTTCTCCCTGAGCTTGGTTGTTTTCTTGCAGACGTTTCATGACCCAGCTAGGTAACATCATCAATGCTAGAAGGGAAGGGGGTTTGTGGAGATGAAGACGGGGAGGAGAAAAAGGAGTGGGGGCTGACGGATCCTTGGTTCTCTCTGAGCTTGGTAGTTTTCTTGTAGACGTTTCATGACCCAGCTAGGTAACATTATCAATGCTCTGTTTTTCGGTGGTCTAACCAATCCAGTAATTAAATATCTAAAGGAGTGGAATTGTAGGCAGGTTGAATTGTTGTAGGACTGTAGCATCGATCAGTACTGTAATAGGCATTTTAACAGATTAACAGAGTTGGAAGGGACCTTGTAGTATCATTGAGTCCAACCCCCTGCCCAAGCAGGAGACCCTACATTTGCCTCTACCTAGGATCGAACTCACAACCTTCCTGATGCTCCACCTCTAGGCCACTGGGTCTTAAGTCCTTCTGGGGTGGAGAGGCAGTATCCTGTCACTCCAGAGTTGTGTGTGTGTGTGTGTGCGTGCTCGCCGCATTCACCTTCCTTTTGTTCCTTTGGTTAACTGAAATAAGAAACCAGCTCTGATTATAATGAATGAAGTCATAATTATAGCAACAACCTGAGGAAGGGCTTTATAACAAGCATGCGAGTTCTAAAAAGGCTGGGCCACAAGAACGCACAAGTCACTTGTGAGGTTAGCAACCGATGCTTTCCTTCAAAAATTTGCTAATTTGCACTTCTTGTCTTGTGTATGTGTAGGGTTGTTAGAAAGGATGGGAATTTTTTAAAAAATAATAAGAATAATAATTAATCTTTAAAAATAAGGATTTACTGCTCTGTTTTTCCTGCAGCTATTTCTGTCTCCCTGGGTGGATTTATTTGTTTTTTATGCAGTGGAATATAATCCATTAGGGAAGGAAATTCAGTATAGTGTTATTCCAGGATGTTTTCTTAACCTCCCTCTTTGGCCTTGGCATTTCCGGGTGGTTTTTAAGTTTGCTTAAAACTAAGCAAAGGGAACCAGCCAGTGAATTATGAACTCTCACTACCTGTCACTTAACAACTGAACTTCTCTAAGATCTACAACACTTTATTTGCACTTAAGTGTGAAAACCAGTCAGAAGTCACACCTAATCTGTACTTGTGCAATTGATTTTTCTTGCCTCAGTGTAAACCTTTGCTTTCCTCCACGTTAAATTCATGTTGGTGGATGGGGCCCATTGTTCAAGTCTGTCAAGATCTTTCTGGATCCTGAGCTTGTCGTCTGGGGGGTGATGGCTATTCCTGCCAGCTTAGTGTCATCTGTAAATTTGTTGAGTCCCCCTTACATTCCTTCCTCTAAGTTCTTTATTATAAGGCCAAACAAATTTAATTATAAGGCCAAACAAATCATCACCTACTTGGTGGTTCTCAGAATTGGATCCCCTAACACAGGGGTCTGCAACTTTACACACTCAAAGAGCCATTTGGACCTGTTTCCCACAGAAAAGAAAACACCGGGAGCCATAAAACTCTTCCCGTGCCTGACTATTTCTTGAGCGGCCACAAAACTGGCATATGTAGTTGAATTAAATGTTCTGTTTTCTTCTGAAACTTTTCTTTTCTTGGATTTATCCATGGTTGGCCTACCGGGGGTTGAAAAGCTCAATAAACCGCGTGCCGGCGAGTGTCGCACATTGGCGGTTGTGACGCATATTTTGAGTGACAAGGAGCCACAGCAGAGAGGTGAAAGAGCCAGATGCGGCTCCAGAGCCTCAGGTTGCTGACTCCTGCACTAATAAGATGGCTCCGTTCCTTTTCTGTCTTGTCCCCAAAGAGCTGAATGGAGTGACCACAAGATGTGTTTCTCACCAAAGATTGTGCAAGACACACGGTGAGAATTCCTCCTGGAGAAATAATGTAGGAATGAGTGAAGATGCCATGATGGATGAGTCATCAGAAGAGCTTTGCCTGGGATAGAAAACCTTCTCCTGATCACCACCAGGATGGTTGTCCCCTTACAGAGAAGGTTCTTCCAAAGAATGAACAACTATCTCTGCCATCTCTTCTCAGGTTGTTTTGAAAGAGGAACCAAACCAACCGATCTCGATGGACACCTGGATCAGGGAAGAAGAGGCACCTCCCTTCAAAGGGCTTCCCCCCTTACCTAAAGTGTTTCTGGGGGCTCCTCTGTCTCAGGAACCTCTCCCTGAGATGGCAGAGCAGGAAGAGACCAAACCCCCGGAGGGGGACCACATCAGCCTCCATGGAAAAATATCCTGGCTGCAGAGAGAAATGGTGAGCTTCTTCACTTTCCATTTGGGGGAAAAACGGTCTGAGGAGATGTTGTTATCTAGAAGTCTTTTGATTGATCAAGTCAGTGTCTTCTCATAGCAATCATACAGGTAGATACCTGGCTTAATAGCAGTAACTGTGAGAGGGATCTTGGAATCTTAGTGGACAACCAGCTAAATATGAGTCAAGAGTGCAGCAGCAGCCAAAAAAGCCAATGCAATCCTAAATTGCATGAACAGAGGGATACAATCAAGATCAAGGGAGATATTAATACCACTCTGTAAATCCTTAGTAAGACCATACCTAGAGGATTTCATCCAGTTTTGGTCACATTACAAAATAGATGTTGAGAGTGTAGAAAGAGTGCAGAGAAGAGCAACCAGGATGATGAGAGGACTGGAGGCTAAAACATACAATGAACAGTTTCAGGAACTGAGCCTGGCTACTCTAGTGAAGAGAAGGACCAGGGGAGACAGGATAGCAGTGTTAACCTGGAAATAAGGAGAAATTTACTGACAGTGAGAACAATCAACCCATGGAACAGAAGTTGCCTTCGGAAGTTGTGGGAGCTTCATCCCTGGAGGCTTTCAAGAAGAGACTGGGCTGCCATCTGTCAGAAATGGTGTAGGGTCTCCTGCTTGGGGGGGGGGGGGTGTTGGATGAGATGACTTACGCAAGGTCCCTTCCAACTCTTGTTATTCTAAGATCTTTGATAGAAGAGAATATTTGTCTTGCTTTCTGGTGCTTTGGAAAATAAGTTGACTCCCTCTTCTTTGTGGCAGCCCCTCAATTACTAGTATACTGTTATCACGTCCCCCCTAGTCCTTCTTTTCTCTAAACCGGCCAAATTCTGCAACCGTTTTTCATATGTTTTAGTTTCCAGGCCTTTAATCATCCTAGTTGCTCTTCTCTGCACTTTTTCCAAAGTCTCAACATCTTTTTTGTAACGTGGTGACCAAAACCGGCTGCAGTATTCCAGGTGTGGCCTTACTAAGGGCTTTATAAAGCGGTACTAACACTTCACGTGATTTCGATTCTATGCCTCTGTTTAGACAACCAAGAATTGTATTAGCTTTCTTTGGTTGCTTAATGCATTGTAAGCCGCCCTGAGTCTCCGGAGAAGGGCGGCATATAAATCAAATAAAAAAAATAAAATAAAAAATAAAAAAGGCTAATTATATACTAATGTGTAAAAGCCCAAAGTTGAGGCTTTGAGAATTTTTATCTTGCGTTGTGCTAAAAAGTCAGTAGTCGGTGCCTTTTTTCTTCTTTTTTCCCTTGTATCTTACATTTCTTTTCCTCTCTCTTTTTCCTTGCCCCAATTTCCCATTTCTACTGCTCTTTGTATTTTATGCATCCAGATAAAACAACAAAAGTTATTCTTTCCAGAGAGGACTCCCCCCTCTCCAAAAAATGCATCCTGGTCCTTGGTGAATAATAAAAGCTGTTTTGTTTGACCCCAGCTGCGTCTGCGAAGGAGTGACCTAGCCCTTTTCCGTCATCTCTACGTCCTTGCCCTGGAGATCCAAGATCTCAGCGAGTTACATCAGGAGATGGCGAACTTCTCAAAGGAGGAGCTGGCAGGAGAGGATGCCAACCGAGCCGGAGACAGGAAAGCAACGGGGCAGAGTCAGCAGAAAGCAGCTTTTGAACTGACCATCTGAAAAAAAGACTTTGAACCCACTGGACAAAACGTAACTGGACATCTAGACATCTACAGATAGTCCCCGACTTGCAACAGTTTGTTGAGTGACTGTTCCAAGTTACAATGGCACTGAAAAATGCGACTTGAGGACCAGTGTGTCAGAATTATGGCCGGGGGTGGGCTGCTGGGAGTTCGCAGAGGGTTCGGGAGAACCTCTAGCTAAGAATCTAGCTAAGATTCTAAGAAAATGGCAAACTTTCCTGTCTAGCCTCCTTTCCCTTAAGGAGTTGTGACTTCATTGACAAGTGACCTCACAACAATCAAAGTCATTCACCCAGGGGTGAAATGCTACTGATTCGCTCCGGTTCCGGCGAACCGGTAGCAGTGGTGGCGCGTGGTTCGGCGAATTGGTAGCGGCGGCAGCGCAAGGCTCCGCCCACACACCCGGATGTCATTACTTCCTGGTTAAAACCAGGAAGTAGCCTGATTTAGACCCTCTGCGCATGCAGACTTGACGATGGCGTGCAGGCGCACTTCCGAAATGGTAGGGAAGGTTAAGTAGATTTCACCCCTGCATGAAACCCGCTCCAAAGCCACAACACGCTTAACTATGGTTTTATCAAATTTATTTTTTTATTATTGTTATAAATGTACGTTTTGTCCCAACGGGGCTGGGTTTCACACGATGCAAATGAAAACCAACCCGGCAAGGGCTTCGTGCCGCAGGCTAAGTTAGCCAAGATCCACAGAGTTCATCCAATCTTCATTTTTTAAAAAAATGTGCATTTGGAAAGCAGTGTTTTTTTTTAAAAAAAGAAAAGAAAAGAAAAAAGTTTAAAAAGCAAGCCACGGTGGCAAAAGAGGTAGTTTTGATGTGTGGCGAAGGAATTTGGTGAAAGTCTCTAAGTGAAGCTAAGTCCAAACAGCTTTGCTTTGTATCACTAGCTATACAAAATAGTCCAGCTACTTTTCTTTCTCGTGTACGGAGATTATCTCAGTGAATTTTTGCTAAATTCAGCCATTTGCCCACCCAGGAGGTAATTTGCTAAAGAAAGAAAGAAAAAAAAAGAAGCAATTTTTACTAACGTCAAAGAAGTATGAGTTTGTCTTCTCCACCGATTCTTTGCCAATCTTCTCTTCTTACTTCTTTCCTCCTTTAGTTATTCATTTCTGCCCTGCCTTTATTCTTTTTGATAAATAACTCAAAGCTGGGCAATATACAGAATACTCCTTCTCCTTCCTCTTTTCCCAAAAACAACAACCCTGTGAGGTGGCTTGGGCTGAGAGAGAGTGACTGGCCCAAAATTACCCAGCTGGCTTTCATGCCTAAGGCAGAACTAGAACTCACCATCTCCTGGTGATTGGCCCAAAGTCACCGACCCAGGTTTCATGCCTAGGGTGGGACTAGAACTCTCAGTCTCCTAGTGATTGGCCCAAAGTCACCCACCCGGGTTTCATGCCTAAAGTTACCCACTCGGCTTTTGTGCCTAAGGCGGGACTACAACCACTGTCTTCTATTGATTGGTCCAAAGCCACCCAGCTAGCTTTCATGCCTAAAGTAGAACTAGAACTCCCAGACTCCCAGTTTCTAGCTATTTGAATAACTTTATTACTTATTTTTATTTGGGAAAACTTCATCTTGCCCCAAATTGAAACTGATGGGAACACCTCACAAGGGTCTCCATTTCAGGCCGATGATTGATTGATTGAGTGATTGATTGATTGATTGATTGATTACGCCACCCGCTGCATTTTCCCCTCCTCCAACCCCCCACCCATCTTTTTGCTTCATCCTCTTTTGCCAGTCTCACCTGTCTGGCCCGGATAAGTGACAAAGGATCTTCGAATCCGGGCGAATACATGTTGGCACAATGCGAAGTACCGTTGATTAAAATGGCCGGTTCGGAAGGGGACTCGTCCTTGAGGACACTCAGGGGATACCAAGGGTCAATGTCACCTGGGAAAGATTGGAAAAGAAAGTGAACGAAAGAAATCAGTCAGCCTCAGGTAGGGATTCCGGGCTCAATTACAGCCGTAAGTCGAGGACTGCCTGATGATACCAGGCAAGAAGTACATCTGGTACTGTGTTGGAAAACAAAATTGCTCGGAATCTGCAAAGTTCTCTTCCACACTGTGTCTTTTAGTGTTTTTTAATGCTGATTTGAAGGGTCCTTGGTGGTCTCTGAGGTTGCTTGTTTTCTTCCAGACGTTTCATGACCCAAACTAGGGAACATCATCAGTGCTAGGAGTAGCACTGATGATGCTACCTAGTTTGGTCATGAAAGGTCTGCAAGAAAACAAGCAAGCTCAGAGGACACCAAGGACCCCACAGTCATCCTCCTCCTCCTCTCCACAAACCCCACTCCCTTCTAGCACTGATGATGCTATCTAGTTGGATCATGAAATGTCTGCAAGAAAACCACCAAGCTCAGAGAGCACCGAGGACCCCACACTATTCCTCCCCCTCTTCCTCCTCTTCCTCTCCCACAAACCTCCCTCCTTTCTAGCACTGATGCTGTTATCTAGTTGGGTAATGAAACGTCTGCAAGAAAACAAGCAAGGACAGAGACCACCAAGGACCCCTCCCATCAGCCCTGAGCTACAGATATCCTCCTTTATTATTATTAGTGAACTGATGTGTTTTCCATTCTTAGCAAAATAAAATCCACTCTAGACATCAAGTTTGGCTGCTGGCAACTTCCCGTCTATCTCAGTGTCCATGTCTTGACAGAAGGGGTTTTTCAACCTTCCTAGGATTTCCTAGTGGTCTCCTCTCCTAACGTTCGCCGGTTCCAAAATCCCACTTAGCTTTTTAAAAGCAGAGGTTGCCCTTGGCGACTAACCCACATACCATTAACGAAAAGGACCCGGCTGGCTTTGGGATGGTCGGCCCCGTAATAGTCGTTGGTGAAGGAGACGCCTTCGCTGACGTTGCGATAGGAGATGTTGAAGACCTGAGTGCAGATATTTAACTGGGAGGCCAAGCTCATTCGGGGAGAGAAGGGGCAGTCTGGGTCTTCGCAGGTCTGGTCTGAAACGGCAGGAAAAGCTGTTTTGAAAAATGTTTACTATGCAGTTGCACTGAGGGATAGAATCAAGATCCGGTGTTAGTATTATTATAATAATATAATAATTTATAATTATAATTTAAAATAAGAGGATTAGGGGATTGGAAGCTAAAACATAGGAAGAACGGTTGCAGGAACTGGGTATGTCTAGTTTAATGAAAAGAAGGACTAGGGGAGACATGATAGCAGCCTTCCAATATCTGAGGGGCTGCCCCAAAGAAGAGGGAGTCAAGCTAGTCTCCAAAGCCCCTGAAGGCAGGACAAGAAGCAATGGGTGGAAACTAATCAAGGAGAGAAGCAACTTAGAATTAAGGAGAAACTTCCCGATAGTAAGAACAATTATGCAGTGGAAAAATTTGCCTCCAGAAGTTGTGGGTGCTTCCACACTGGAAGTTTTTAAGAAGAGACTGGACAGCCACCTCTCTGCTTGAAACAGAGGATTGGACTAGAAGACCTCCAAGGTCCCTTCCAATTTCATTATTCCGAACCCCATCACCTGTCTTTATGAAAAGCAAGTATATTTTTTCCCTCGTTTGGCAAAATTTTGCCTCCTGATTCAAGATCAACCTGAGAAACAAGGAGAGAAATAGAGAGAGGGAGGGAAAGAGAGGGAGAGAGGGAGGGTTAGAGAGAAAAGGAGGAAGGAGGAGCGAGAGGAGAGGTAGGGAGAGGTCGAAAGAGAGAGAAAGAGGAAGTAAAAGAGAAGGAGAAAGGGAGTAGACGACAGAAAAGGAAAAAGGGAGAGAGAAAGAAAGAGACAGGGAGGGGTAGGCAGAAAAGGAGGGAGAGGAGAGAGGGAGAGAGAGATCAAAGAAGGCGCGCGAGAGAAAAAGGACAGCCACAGCACATTGGAAACAGACTTTTACGCAAAGTTTTGAGGCGCTCAGGTGGGCTGGCAAAGGATAGTAAGAGGGTGCCAGAAAGGATGGCAAAAGATCAGAATTCTTTAAACGCTCACTTACAATAGCCAAATTCTGTGCAGGTCTGGAAGTACCATTGTCTCTCATTCAGATATGACATCTCAATACTGGTGTTGCGTAACTCCTCCAGAATTTCCTCGTGGGAGTTCTGCAGACACGGCATTCCCATGTGGTGCAGGATTTCCTACCCCAAATAAAACCCACCAGTATCCTCGTGACTTAAGGACTGTCGGAATTCGGCCTCCGGGTTTGTTTTATCTATTTAATCGGTATCCCTCTTTGTTTACTTCTACCAATAACTCAAGGCGGGGAACATATCCAACACACTTTCTTCCTCGTCTTTTCCACACGACAACAACAACCCTGTGAGGGAGGGCTAGGCCGAGACTGACTAGCCCAAAGTTACCCAGCCGGCTTTCATGCCTAAAATGGGTCTAGAACTCCCAGTCGCCTGATGACTGGCCCTAATTCATCCAACTGGCTTCTATGCCTAAGGTGGGACTAGAACTCACCGTCTCCTGGAGATTGGTCCAAAGTCACCCACCCACCCAGCTTTAATGGCTAAGGTGGGACTAGAACTCCCAGTCTCCTGGGGACTGGCCCAGGATCACCCAGCTGGCTTCTATGCCTAAAGCGAGACTAGAACTCATCATCTCCTGGGGATTGGTCCAAAGTCACCCAGCTGACTTTTACAGCTAAGGTGGGACTAGAAATCCCAGTCTCCTGGTGCCTGGCCCAGGATACCCAACTTGTTTTTATGGCTGGGACAGGATTAGACCTCATGGTCTCCTGGGAATTGGCTCCAAGTCATTCAGTTGGCTTCCATGCCTAAGGCAGGACTAGAACTCCCCATTTCCTGGTTTCCTGGTTTTTAGTCTGGTGTCTTAACCACTAGCCCAAACTGGGTCTCTCTGCCCGCACTCATTACTGGTTCCATTGAAGTTACCAGTCAGGACGCAGGCCATGGCCTTCTCTGTGATGTCCCCCTCAGAAATACAAATGCCTTACGAGATTGGCTACAACAAGCCTCCGATATGGAGATCCGATGCTGCTGTTGGTCATGATGTTGCAGACACTGGCCACGGTGCCCCACTCGAGCGCTTCATAGTTGTACTGCACGGCTCCCATGAAGATGTCGGCTAGGTTGGTGACCAACACTTGGCAGTCACTTTCCCCTTGCAAAGGGCTGCAGGAGTGGAAATCTATGCTGAGTTTTGCCAGCCAACCAGCATGCATCAAGTGGTCCACGGAAGCAAAAGCCTCTCTCACTCTTTGCAGGCACTGCAGGAGAAAGCAGAGAAAGCCCCCAACCCAAGTTAGGAGGGTCCTTGGATGTGCGGGGGACATTCACGGATAGGTAGCACAAAAGCAGCACAACTGGAGAATGCGCACGGAGTTAGGAGAAAAATTTGAGATCCGCACACTGTCAGGTTTGCATTGCTGAATGGTGAGTTTCTAGCTAAGTTTGGCTTCAGGAAATATCGTATTTTTCGGAGTATAAGACGCACCTTTTTTCTCCAAAAAGAGAGTGAAAATCTGGGTGCGTCTTATACTCTGAATGTAGCTCCACCCAGCTTCTCAAACGGAGGTTTCAGAGGTTGAAAAAAGCATCAGAAACGAAGCTTCAGAAAAGAAGCCCCCAAACAGAGCTTCAGAGGCTTTTTTTCTGAAGCTCTTTCAGAGTCAGGGTTCAGTGATTAGAAATGATTCTAATCATTTCAGATTAGAAAGGGTAAACTATTGAAAAAAGGGGACCATGATGTATGCTTAGAAACAAAGGTTAAAATATAAAAGTATTTATATCTGCTGTAAAGAAAATGGAAAGCCCTTCCTTCCTTCCTCCCTTCCCTTCCTTCCTATGCTGCCTGTCTCCCCAATAGAACAATTCCTTCTCTTCCTTCCCTCTTCCCTTTCTCTCCCTTCCTTCCTATCACTTCATTGTCTATTTCCTTACATTTGTATTGTTCGTATTTTACAAAACCCTTCCTGAAATAATTTTCTTTTAAAAATGTATTTTTTTAAAGACAACTGACCTCTGTGGAGCCTTTGACCACTGGATTTGACAGACTTGCAGCGACAACCTAAAGAAATGGAAGCAAAAAAGGAAAAATGACATTTATGGGATCTCTCAAACATATGATCCAGCTTCTTCCTAAAATGTTGTTGTTGTTAGTCACAAAGCCATGTCCGACCCATCGTGACTCCATGGACAACGTTCCTCCAGGCCTTCCTGTCCTCTACCATCCTCTGGAGTCCATTTAAGCTCACGCCGACTGCTTCAGTGACTCCATCCAGCCACCTCGTTCTCTGCCGTCTCCTTCTTCTTTTGCCCTCCATCTTTCCCAGCATGAGGCTCTTCTCCAGGGAGTCCGTCCTTCTCATTAGGTGGCCAAAGTACTTGAGTTTCCTCTTCAGGATCTGGCCTTCTAAGGAGCAGTCAGGGTTGATCTCCTCTAGGACTGACTTGTTTGTTCGCCTTGCAGTCCAAGGGACTCGCAGGAGTCTTCTCCAGCACCAGAGTTCAAAGGCCTCCATTCTTTGGCTCTCAGCCTTCCTTATGGGCCAACTTTCACAACTATACATCTTTCTAAAATATTGCATCTTAAATCTGGAGTGGAAAGTTTCACAACAGACTTCCCTTGGCCACAAATGGTTAACCGATGTGTTAAAAAAATAGACGGGAAGTAAATTTGTGCCTGAACCATGCTGTTTTCCTTCTCCTTTTTTTCCTCCCACAGAGCGGAAAATACTGATTTTATTTCCTTCCATGAAAGTTGTAGGTGAATCTTTCACTGTGCAAGCTCTGGTCAGTGTTTTTTAAGCTTAAAATGTGTGGACTGCCACCATAAAAAATGAACATGTTACTAAAAAAATCCTGTTTCTCTTCCAAACGGTACCGATAAAATTAGGAAGAAAATTCTTTGAAGGATTAAATAAAGTGATATTAATTTTTATTTGGCTAGGGAAGAAATCTCGGAATAAAATTAAAGCTTTTGCAGGACAGTAGAAATAAGGGAGGTTTTGGATTGGGAACTTTATTATCATGCGGCAGCCGTGACATGGCTTAAAAGATTGGATAAATTAAAAAAATAAAAGGACACTAAAAATAGAGCAGTGTTTCTCAACCTTGGAAGCTTGAAGATGGGTGAATTTCAACTCCCAGAATCCCCCAGCCAGCGCTGCTGGCTGGGGGATTCTGGGAGTTGAAGTCCACCCATCTTCAAGCTTCCAAGGTTGAGAAACACTGCAATTGAGAGTCACAACCTACTACTCAACCGGCACATATTCATCTGGGAGGGAGGTGGGAAAATCACACTTATATTTCCAGAGACATCAAGTTATATTTCAAGAGACATCTCTCTCTCTCTCTCTCTCTCTCTCTCTCTCTCTCCCTCTCTCCCTCTCTCTCTCAATTCAGAAGTTATTTTGGGGACCCCCCCGGTAAAAGCTGACCTTGTTGTAGCCGGTGAAATCCATTTGGGCTCTAACTGGAGCGGACGATGCGATGGCGGCAAAAACCAGATGGGGAAACTGCAAAAAAGGAAGGAAGGAATAAGGAACGTCAAGAAAGGAATGGAAAAAATATTGCCCTCTACGTGTTGGGATTCTTGGTGAGGGAAGAGAGGTGGCCACTTCAACTAACTCGGTTTCCTTGGCCCGTGACCTCCATAAAGCTGTTTCTGATGTGTAGAAGGAGCCATTAAGGTGCCTTCAATATTCCAGTTTCTGCAAGAAGAGTTTGGATTCCCTACAGCCGGAGGTGGTACTCAGCCGGTTCGGACCGGTTCACTCAAACCAGTAGCAGAAATTGTGGGTGGGCCCGTGGACCCACCTCCCCCACCTCACACCCCCATGCCCCCACCCCTATTTCAATCCATGTGCATGCGTGGAAAGCCATGTGCGTGTGAGCGAAGCAAGTGAGCACACACACGCGCTCACATTTGCGAACCGGCAGAGAAAGTAAGTGAATACCACCCCTGCCTATAGCAAATCCTCATTTAACGACCACAATTGAGATGGCAATCTCAGTCATTGAGCAAAGCAGTTGTAAAGCAAAATGTCTCGTGACGGCTTCACTCAATGATCACAATCCCGGCAATTCTCTTGCAGTCGTTAAGTGGTCTCACAGATGGTTAAGCGAAGGGAGTCCTGTTATTTCGGCTGCTTTCCAGATCCTACCTTCAGCCTAAACCAGGCAGCCAAGGAACCAGGATACGAGCCTCCAAAGCAAATCCAGGTGTGATTTGCTTGCAAGTTGTACTTCGCGGTGATAAAATGGCGGAAGGCAACCAGATCAGAAAGACTGAAAGTGAGAAGGTTTAAGATAGTATTATGCAAGACGGGACAGGCGTTTCTCTATCCCAAATCTTCCTGATTTTGTCTGGCACCCTGGACAAGGTATTTAAGCTCTTCCTGCCCCCTGAAATGCTGTCTAAACTGGGCCTGAGTTCAGGTCAATGCAATAAGCAGTTGCCAACAAGGCGCATCAAGCTTCTAGACCTCAAGGCAATAAAAATAGACTTGAATAGACTGTTTAGAGTCTGGTCAGAATAAAACAAGGCAGAGATGCTGAACTCCAAATCTGAAAACCGGGAATTGCAGAATTATAGTCCGGATATTTGGAGTTCTTTCTACACACATATCTAGAATAAGCCAACGTGGCCCGTAAGTCAAAAGACAGCAATAAAGGTTTTTAATCGCTGAAGATTTTTGATTATTTTGATGCTTTTTTATCTCTTCATTTTGTGTTTTTAATATTGTTATAAGCCGCCATTGAGGATTTCTAGCTGTTTAAATCAGCATGTCCCAACCTTCCAATTTTAAGATAGGTGGACTTCAACTCCCAGAATTCCCCAGTCAAAAAAAAAACATGGCTGGCTGGGGAATTCTGGGAATTGAAGTCCACCTATCTTAAAAATGGTTAATGTTGGCAAACCCTGGTCTAAAACAGTCTAGCAAACTCCAGAAGGAGGAGGAAGTTGGCCAGCCCTTCAAATGAAAACTGGTGAATTTGGGGGCAACTCACGCTTGCTGGCTAGACAAGAATTGAAGGTTTTCATCCTGCAGACCATCAGGGTTAAGGCTGGCGCCGTAAAAGCGATGTTCCAAAGATACCACCATGGCTTTGTACTTCTGGGCCAAATCTACGTGATGGCCTGAAATCAGAATAAAATGCTGGGGATGATGGGACAATTCAGCAGGGTCTCCTCACCCGACTGCAGCATCCAACCGCAGGCCCAGAGGTGCTATTCAGCTGGTTCTGACCGGTTCTAGCGAACCGGTAGCGGAAATTTTGAGTAGTTCAGAGAACCAATAAGTACCACCTCCGACTGGCCCTGCCCCCATCTATTCTCTGCCTCCTGAGTCCCAGCTGATAATTTGGGTCTTCTTTTGTTGCCCTGCACAGGAGAATGGAGCTGGAAAGCAGGTCAGTGGGGTGGGGAGGGAATGGGGATTTTGCAGTATCCTTCCCCTGGAGTGGGGTGGGAATGGAGATTTTGCAGTATCCTTCCCCCCAGGAGTGGGGAGGGAATGGGGATTTTGCAGTATCCTTCCCCTGGAGTGGGGAGGGAATGGAGATTTTGCAGTATTTTTCCCCTGGAATGGGGTGGGAATGGGGATTTTGCAGTATCCTTCCCCTGGAGTGGGGAGGGAATGGAGATTTTGTAGTATCCTTCCCCTGGAGTGGGGAGGGAATGGGGATTTTGCAGTATCCTTCCCCGGGAGTGGTGTTTGTGGAGAGGAGGAGGAGGAATAATGTGGGTTCCTTGGTGCTATCTGAGCTTGATGGTTTTCTTGCGGACGTTTCATTACCAAACTAGGTAACATCATCAACGCTATAAAGGAATGGTGTTTGTGGAGAAGAGGAGGAGGAGGAGGAATAATGTGGGTTCCTTGGTGCTCTCTGAGCTTGATGGTTTTCTTGAGGACATTTCATTACCAAACTAGGTAACGTCATCAGTGCTTAAAGGGAGGGGGAGGTGGAGAATTGTACACAAGAAAGGGTATTTTCTTCCCACACCCCAGATGACTCTATGATGATTCTATGAGGCCCCTCCTGTATGAAGCCTCTCCTCTACAGGGCAGCTGAAAGCACTGTAGGGAAGGAGTCAAAAAAGTCAAGATGGCGGCCGCAACAACATGATTTAAGTTTGCAGAGCTGGGGGAACCTGCACATTTCCCCGGCTGCCCATCCCAGCTTCGCTTCTTCCCAGGCAGAGAAAGCCAAGCTGAACGTTACTTTCCGGAGAGTGGCCGCGTGGCTGCCACCGTTCAGCTCGACTCACTTACCGTCCTCCACCGAGAACTCCGAGAGGCTGTCTTCCCCTCCGATGTAGAGGAAAACGGGGCCTGTGGGACGCTGCCACAGTTGCTCATTAATCCAGTAGCGCTGAAATTCAGAAAGAAAGACAAAACAGAACCAAATCACTGAATATAAAATTAGTAGTCAAGAAAAGCCGCTGAGAATTAAGAATGGGGCACTGTTCAAATTTGCATCCAATACTGCAAGGGGTTTCCAAACTCGGCAATTTTAAGATTTGGGGATTTTCAACTCCCAGAATTCTTCAGCCAGCATAATTCTGGGAGCTGAAGTCCATAAATCTTAAAACTTGAACAGCACCCTGGCTGGGGAATTCTGGGAATTGAAGTCCACATATTTTAACATTAGATAGCTCACTGACTGTGGAATTCTGGGAGTTGAAGTTTGCTCATCTTAACATTCAATACAACATTGGTTGGGGAATTCTGGGAGTTGAAGTCCACATATCTTAACATTTAGTAACATACTGACTGGGGAATTCTGGGAGTTGAAGTCCACATATCTTAACATTCAATAGCAAATTGCTAGGGAATTCTGGGAGTAGCAATCCATATATGTTAACATTCAATAGCTCACTGACTAGGGAATTCTGGGAGTTGAAGTCCACATATCTTAACATTCAGTAACATACTGACTAGGGAATTCTGGGAGTTGAAGTCCACGCTTCTTAAATCCGCTAAGGTTGAGAAATACCACCAAGGCAGGGCCGATCTGAACGTACACAGCTGGCAGTTCTCAACCCGCATTTTTTCACCTGGTTAAAGACGCGTCTCTCCTGTCGGTTGAAGTGATCCAGAGGTTGAGAGATGACCCCCTCCTTAGCTGGGGTCCAATTTCGCATCGCTGGCCTAAATTGGCTCTGCAGCTGCCAACGAATTTGGACTTCCTTCATCGCTTGTTTTTCGCGCTGACGTTGGACATGCCGGCGGAAGAGCCAGAAAAGTTTGCCTAAAGGGAAAACAAATAAAGATTTTTTTAAAAAAAGACCTTAACTTTCCACAATGCTTCAGTATAAACTCAAGGTGGTTTCCAGTTACCTAAATGCAATGTCTGGTTTTTTTGAACTCTGTCTGGCCTGCCCAGGCATTGTGGTTGGGAAATTACCTTCATGAATTAGCTGACGTTATCATATCAAGCTTGTTCGATGAACCATACAGCTAATTCTCCACTTACGACCACAATGGAGCCCAACATTTCTGTTGCTAAGCGAGACAGCGGTTCAATGGGGTTTTTTTGGTTCCATTTTACGACTTTTCTTGCCGCAGCTGTTAAGCGGATTGCTGCAGTTGATGAGTTAGGAACCCGGTGATGAAGTGAATCTGGCTCCCCCATTTGACTTTGCTTGTCAGGAGGTCGCAAAAGGGGACACTTGTGACCGTCATAAAAATGAGACCGTTGCCAAGCATCCGAATTTTGATCACTTGACCAAGTTGTAGGTGTGAAAAACGGGTCTCTTTTTTCAGCACCGTTGTAACTTTAAATGTTCACTAAATGAACTGTTGAAAGTAAGACTACCTGTAGTTTAATTGTGGCTTAGGGGATCTTGAAGTCTTAGTGGACAACCAGTTAAATCCTGAGCTAGTATTGTGCAGCAGCAGCCAAAAAAGCCAATGCAATCCTAAATTGCATTAACAGAGGGATACAATCAAGATCAAGCGAGGTACTAATACCACTCTATCAAGCCTTAGTAAGGCCACACCTAGAGTACTGCATCCAGTTTTGGTCACCACACTATAAGAGATGTTGAGACTCTAGAAAGAGTGCAGAGAAAAGCAACCAGGATGATTAGGGGACTGGAGGCTAAAACATACGATGAACGGTTGCAGGAACTGGACATGGCTACTCTAGTGAAGAGAAGGACCAGGGGAGACAGGATAGCATCTTCCAATATTTGAGGGGCTGCCACAGAGAAGAAGGGGGTCAAGGTATTTTCCAAAGCACCTGAAGGCCAGACAAGGAACAATGGATGGAAACTGATCAAGGAGAGATTCAACCTGGAAATAAGGAGGAATTTTCTGACAGTGAGAGCAATCAATCGATGGAACAGAAGTTGCCTTCAGAAGTTGTGGGAGCTTCATCGCTGGAGGCTTTCAAGAAGAGACTGGACTGCCATTGTCAGAAATGGTGTAGGGTCTCCTGCTTGGGCGGGAGGAGGGTTGATCTAGATGACCTCCAAGGTCCCTTCCAACTCTGTTCATCTGTTAATGTGGATGCTTAGTTACATTTGTCTTTGGCAAGAGGCCTGTTCAGGCATCCGTTGAGTCTCTCTGCATACCTGGAAGTCAATCCTTTCTCAAATTGCAAGCAACTTTTTTTCTTTTTTCTTTTTGTAATTACAAGAAACTTTTAGAAGAGGAAGGAAGAGACGCTGTTTTCAAGCTGCTTTTACAGCAATGAAACAGAGCAGGGAAGATTCGTTCCGGCTTCTCAATTCGCAGAAACTAAAAACGCATCAAAAAGTCAGTCACAAGACACCCATTTCCTGAAAGTGAGTCACAAATTTAATCAGCCACAATTCAAGGCTTATTTATTTATTTACTTATTTATTGGGCACCTGGGCGAGATAAAACTCAGGCTACATTGCATGGAAAGAAATTCCAAATGTATCGTGCACAAATAGATTTCAGAATTTATTGCGCGGAAATAAATTCCGCCATAAAGTGCGCTGCACAGGAAGGAATTCAGAATAGGCAGGTCGTCCTTGAATTACAACTGTTTGTTTAGCGACCGTTGGAAGGGACAACGGGGCTGAAAAATGTGACTTATGAGTCACGACCGTTTCTCGCATGGCCGTTGCAGCATTCCCCATGGTCACGTGATCCGAATTCAGCCTCTTGGCAATGGACTCGTAGTTACGACGGTTGTAGTGTCCTGAGGTCACGTGATCCCTGTAGAGGTAGGTCAAAGGTCATGGTGCCAAGCTTTAGCAGCACACTGCCTTAGCTCATGCCTATGATCTCATTTTGGCTCTGATCTGTATTATCTCATCTCACCTAGAGAGGATGGCATCTTGAGAGGGGGGGTGAATAGTTTGTCCAATTAGAACACTGTTGCTGTCCTGCCTTTTTATCTGCCTGGGTAAAACTGTATAAAAATAAAGCTCTCTGCGAAAGCGGGAGAGACATCTTGGAACAGAACAAAAGCCTGATTTACAACAGATCCCTTTTTGCGACCTTCGGATCAGCAACGTCAACGGGGAAGCCAGATTCACTGAACCAACTGTGTCACCAACTTGACAACTGCAGCGATTTCGCTTAACAGCGAAACAGTGACAAGAAATGTCATAAAACAGAGCAAAACTCCCTTTACTTAGGAACAGGAATTTTGGGCTCCATTGCGGTCGTAAGGCGAGGACTACTTATATTGTGTAGAAATAAATTCAGAATAAACCGTGCAATATAACTGAAGTCAAACTTCCTGGGGTGGGGTGGGGTGGAGTGCATGGATGTCTTTGCCCCCAGCCTCATTAGAACTGGTGCCCACTCCCCAAATAATTATGGGAGATTTTTCCAAGCTGGAGAATATTCTCTCTAAAAAACATTATCTTCAGCCACTTGTCTGAAAGGGTCTAGGTAGGGTCTCCTGATTAAGAAGGGGGTTGGACTAGAAGACCTCAAAAGTCTCTTCCAGCTCTATTTTGATCCATTGAGGTCTAAAACAGAGGTCTTCAAACTTGGCAGCTTTAAGACTTGTGGACTTCAACTCCCAGAATTCTCCAGCCAGCTTTGCTTGAAGTTCACAAGTCTTAAAGCTGCCAAGTTTGAAGACTTCTGGTCTAAAAGCTGATGTTGAATTTCTTTCCAGACCTTTTGGCATCTTTTCTTAAGCCTGGGAGATGCAGAGTAGGGGGCGGGGGGGGGGGGGAGAGGGAGAACAATAGGACACTCTGCGTATGCTCAAAGGAGCTACTAAACCTCCAACTAAGCAAAATTTCAAAATGTCAGGCATAAGCAACAGCAGGATAACGCCTTCCGATGCAGGAGCAGTCTACCTTAACCAAACCCCACTTAGAGGAGGGAGGATGCTTTTACAAACTGCAAAACCGAGCCTCCCCTTGCCGGTGCACTCTACCACCGAATATCACCTGGTTAGGGCAGGCAGGGTTTGTTAATTCAGCATGCTGGAAACGGAGGCGTTGCTGCTTTTTAGCACGGCCAAAACTGAGCCTCCCCTTTCCGGTGCACTCTACCACTCAGTAGGACCTGGCTGGGAAAGGACTGTGATTAAGCATGCTGACACCCCCCCCCCTCTCTCCGCCTTTGAGTCCCCGTCCCCCCAGCAAACACTGAACTGGCCTCTATGGGAAACTGGAACCTAACCACAGAAGCCAAGTCAACGGAGGGGAAAGGAGACCACCCGGTAATCCCAGCGGCCCACTTTTTTTTTCTTTTCCTCTCGGAGACTTCCGAACTCACCTGCGTGAGCAAAGGCGAGCAGGGCGACTAAGAGCAGCCCGCAGGAGAGCCGGAACCGGGGCAGCATCTTCCAAGCCGATCCAGAGGGGGAAAGCGAAACGAAGCCGAGCCGAGTCGAGCTAAGCCAAGCCAAGCGAAGTCAAACCAAGCGGGCTAGAAAAAGCCTCGCTCACATGACCAGCTGCCCCACCCCGCCTCTTGGCCCTCCTCACTTTGCAAAGGGACGTGCCAGGAAACCCCCTCCCCCAAAAAGGGGTTGGGTCGGGTCGGCCCCGGGTTCAAAGGCCGGGACTTGCCTTCTCTTGCATCGGATCTGCTGCATCTGCAGAAACGTGCCCCATCCCGTATCAGCAGCTCCGAAGCCCGAACAGCTGATCTCATGTGATGCGCGACCCCCCACTCACCCCCCCACCCCCCCAAGAGGCATGTGATGGTTTCACGTGATGGCGTGGATGAAGTCACCCACGGATTCCCGGGATCGTGGCTTGGACGCGAAGGGTTGTGTGTGTGTGTGTGTGTGTGTGAACTCGGCCGACGACTCGGATTCCCGACTCTCTTGCATTTGCAACCTGGCGCCCTCCCCCCTCCAAAACCTTGCCGGTTGCCTCACTCCACCCCACGCCGCGCCCTTGCTTTCCTTGCCCCGCAAAACTTAAGCACGGGCCCCACCCGCGGTGTTTTCGCACGCGCTGGAGTTTCCAGAGGCGCAAAAGCAGAATATCAAAGCGTCGGAAGGGACCTTGGAGGTCATCCAGTCCAACCCCACCCCGCTCAAGCGGGAGAGCCTGCTACGCTTTTCCTACAAAGGGTGGTCCAATCTCCTCTTTAAAAACTCTTCTTTAAAAACTTCTGGAGGCAAGCCGTGCCGCTGATTAATCGTTCTCAGGGATGAGAACAATTGTTGAATAGTTGTTTTATTTCATTGGTTTCAATGGCTCTTCTTTAAAATATCTCCAGGGAGGGAGGGAGGAAATCCCCACCACAAAAGGAATCAGGAAAAAAAACCGAAGCGTCAGAAAAAGAAAAAGGAAAAGAAAGTTGGCCGCGTCAGAGAAAGCCACGTTCCCACGCTCGCCGCGGATCTTTAGGAAAAGGCGAGAACGGTTTCCACGAACCGGAAAGGGGAAATTCCAGTAAAAAAGCAGTAAAAAAAATCTGGGTTCCTCGTTCCGCGAAGTCGGAAAACTTTCTCGTCGCCAGGGGGTAGCAGAGTCGCGGCGGTGAATCTCCGCCTGGGGTCGCCGTTGTGGGATGTCAAATTATTATTTAGTAGCAGTATTAGTATTATTAGTGTTGTTGTTGTTTGTCGATTTATATTTATTTGTATTTTATTTGTTTACTTGTTTTTATCTATCCATCTATCCATCTATCTATCCATCTATCTATCATCTATCTATCATCAGAATAGAATAGAATAGAATAGAATAGAATAGAATAGAATAGAATAGAATAGAAT
>WNWU01000046.1:676284-693342 GCA_012654045.1 Ptyas mucosa | reverse complement strand
ATAGAATAGAATAGAATAGAATAGAATAGAATAGAATAGAATAGAATTTTTTATTGGCCAAGTGTGATTGGACACACAAGGAATTTGCCTTTGGTGCATAGGCTCTCAGTGTACATAAAAGAAAAGATATGTTCGTCAAGAATCATAAAGTACAACACTTAATGATAGTCATAGGGTACAAATAAGCAATCAGGAAACAATATCAATATAAATCATAAGGATACAAGCTACAAAATTACAGTCCTACAGACATAAGTGGAAGGAGATGGGTGGTGGGAACAATGAGAAGATTAATAGTAATGCAGCCTAATGTGAATAGTTTGACATTGTTGAGGGAATTATTTGTTTAGCAGAGCGATGGCATTTGGGGAAAAACTGTCCTTGTGTCTAGTTGTTCTGGTGTGCATTGCTCACTCTATAACATCGTTTTGAGGGTAGGAGTTGAAAGAGTTTATGTCCAGGATGCGAGGGGTCTGTAGATATTTTCACAGCCCTCTTTTTGACTCGTGCAGTAGACAGGCCCTCAATGGAAGGCAGGTTGGTAGCCATGGTTTGTTCTAATTATCCTCTGGGTGTCTGTCTTGCACAGCCAAACCAGACAGTTATAGAGGTGCAGATGACAGACTCAATAATTCCTCTGTAGAACTGGATCAGCAGCTCCTTGGACACTTTGAGCTTTCTGAGTTGACGCATCCATCATCCATCCATCCATCCATCCCTATCTATCATCTATCTACCATCTATCTATCTTATCTATTTCAATTTATGACCCGCCACCTCCAGCGGACTCTGGGCGGCGAGCAAAAGGATGAACTTTGAAAATATAAAATTTAGAGAGGACCTAAAAACGATGGGCTCCCAAATGTTTAGGAATCTCAGCGAGGTTTCCTAAAAACCACCAAGATTTACTGTTCAAATAAACCCAGATTCTGCCCAGAGAACCTAGATAGCAAGCAGAGCCCCACAATAAATCAGTTTTAAACCAAAGTTATTTGATCTGTTGAATGCGTCATTTATTAAATGTATGTCAGCTACTATCTTATAGTGATTTAATCCTATACATATATATAGCCATCTAAATTTTCTCTGGAAATAAATATAAAATGAGACTTTAGATGGCTATACGATATTAAAAAGTTCCATTTTAAAGTAAAAACACCTAAAAACTCAGGCGGGGATGGACAAGCCCAGATTTGGGGTTTAAAACCCCAGCTCTGAGCTAACCTGGTCTCAAAGCCAGGGATGGGGATCTCTGCTTCCATTGGGAAGTGAATCTAAAGGACGGGGAGTTGGAGGGGGAACAGGTTGCGAAATGCCTTCTCCAACCTGGTGCCCCCCCAGCTGTGGCGGGCGGGGTGGATCCCCTTGGATTTGCACCCCACCCTCATCTGCAGACTCAGCATGGCTTGGCTAAGCTCTGTGCAGGACGGGCAGGTGGGTCAGTCTATCAGATCTTTAGGGTGCCCAGTTTTGAAAAGCAAGCACATTGCCAAAAAAAGGAGGGGGGGTTCTGCTGACCTCGCAGAAAGGGGGGGGGTATGATGGGGAGGGTGGTGCATGCCCTGAGTCTCTGGAGAAAGGCGGCATATAAATTGAATTAATAAATAAATAAATAAAATTTATTTCCCACCTTCTGCCCTAAACAGGTCAGGCCATTCAACCTTTCCACCCCCCCTCTCCCCCCATCCTTGGACTCCCCAAACCGCAAGGCAGGCTGGGAATTATAGGAAGGAGAGTGTCACCTGCTGGGGAGGGGGAGGGGAAGGGTCAGTCCTAGCTTGCAATTTGGGGAGGGCAGCCCCCCCCCGGTCACCCCAAACTTACGAGTCGAGGGCCAAAGTGACACCACCTCTGCATCTTTTGCATTAGAAACATTGCAAGCAAGCGTAACCTTCCTCGCCCCCCTCCCCAACTCCATCCATCCCCCCTCAATTATTTCTCCTCTTCCTCCTCTGCTCCTGGCTTCACCTTCCCAAGGTCCCCTCCGCCCATCTGTCTCTGGAGGATCAAGGGAGATTATCATCCAATCTGCCTCTCTCTACTTTCCTGCTTTAAAACCTGCTGACAGGTTGGCAGATTAAATTTTCTGACCCCCCCCTCCATCTTCCCCCCCTCCCCCATTTTTCTTCCAATTCAGCAGGTCAGCCAGCAACAAGACAGACTTAATTCTCCTCCTCCCTTCCTCCTCCTCCTCCCTCCTCCTCCTCCCCTTCCCCCTTCTCCTTCCCCCCTTCCATCTTCCCCCTCCCTCCTCCTCCTCCACCCCCCTCCCCTTCCTCCTCCTTCCCACCTTTCCCCTTCCCCCTCCTCCTCCCCCTTCCTCCTCCTCCCTTCCCCTTCCTCCTCCCCTTCCTGCTCCTCCTCTCCAGAAACACCACTCCTTTTCAGTAGTGATGTGGTTACCTAGTTGGGTAATGAAATGTCTGCAAGAAAACAATGGAGCTCAGAGACCACCAAGGACCCCCACAGTTCTCCTCCAGCTTCTCCTTCTGTTCCTCCTCCCAAACCCCACTTCCTTCTAGCACTGATGTTGACACCTAGTTTGGTAATAAAACGAAATGTCCAGGGTCCCGGCTCTGCAAACTTTAAAAACGTGTTATTGCGGCCGCCATCTTGACTTTTTTGACTCCTTCCCTACAGTGCTTTCAGTTGCCCTGTAGAGGAGAGGCTTCATACAGGAGGGGTCTCATAGAATTATCATAGAGTCATCTGGGGTGTGGGAAGAAAATACCCCTTTTTGTGCACAATTCTCCTCCCACTGATGGCATTACCTAGTTTGGTAATGAAACGTCTGCAAGAAAATCACCAAGCTCAGAGAGCACCAAGGACCCCACATTTCTCCTCTTCCTCCTCCTCCCTTCCTCCTCCTTCCCCCCTCCCCCCTCCCCTTCTTCCTCCTCCTCCTCCTCAGAGGGTAAGATGTCTCTGAGCATACATGGATTGCTGTCAAATTTCTTTAAATGGCCTAAGGACATGCTGTTTTAAAGCATTGCCTTGGAACACCTGGTCCTGATTACAACCAGGTCATTAGGAATATATATGGCTGGATATTTAAAAATAGAGCCTGGCCCCCCACCCCCACCCCTACCCAATCCTTTCAGCCTTTGGCAAGGAACTATATTTCTAGCAGTTGAAAAATGTAATTTGGGGGTTTAGGAAAATGCTATATGGTTGTCTGTTGGAAAGAAGAAGGCCAAAAAGTTATTATGGAGGCATCCAGGAAATTGCCAAAATTCAAAAGTGGCTTGAAGGAGAATTTACTTTTTAAAAGCTCATTTATAAAGGAGAATTTGGGGGGGGCTTCTCCAGTGTCAGAGAGGAGCGGACTTTCATACAGTCCTTGACTTACGACCATAACTGAGTCGAGCCTCGACTTACAACCACAATTGAGCCCATTTTATTTTGTTTTTTTTGCTAAGTGAGACAGCTGTTAAGTCAGTTTGCGACCTTTCTTTCTTTCTTTCCACCGTGAAGTAAATCACAGCAGTTGTTAAGTTAGTCACACGGTCGTTGAGTGAATCTGGCTTCCCCACTGACGTTGCTGGTCGGAAGGTCGCAAAACGAGGATCACATGACCACCACCACCACCACCCCCCCCGGGACACTGCAACCGTCATAAATAAGAGCCGGTGGCCAAGGGTCTAAATTTTGATCATCATGAGGATGCTGCGGTGGTTGTAAGAGTGAAAAACAGGTCGTAAGTCACTTTCTTCAGTGACATTCTAACTCTGGTTACTAAATGGAATTGTGGTAAGTCAAGGATTACTTTTAAATGGTGTTGGATGCTTGATACGCATCGTGGCCACTGCTATGGGAGCTGCATTGGCTGCCAGTGTGTTTCCAGGTGTGATTCAAAATGCTGATGGTCACCTTCAAAGCTCTTTCCTGGCTTGGGACTGGGTTACCTAAGGCAGGGCCCCCCCAACCTTTTGGACATCAGGGGCCGATTCCGTGGAGAGTCCGTGGTCCAGAGGGCCGGACAAGAAACAACGGATGGAAACTATTCAAGGAGAGAAGCAACCTGGAATTGAGGAGAAAATTCCTAACAGGGAGGACAATTAACCAGTGGGACAGCTTACCACCAGAAGTTGTGGGTGCTTCATCCCTGGAGCTTTTTAAGAAGAGTGTGGCTAGTCTAGAGAAAAGAAGGATTAGGGGTGACATGACAGCAGTATTCCAGTATTTGAGGGGCTGCCACAAAGAAGAGGGGGTCAATTTATTTTCCAAAGTATTAGAGGGCAGGATGAGAAACAACGGATAGAGGCTAACCAAGGAGAGAAGCAACCTGGAATTGAGGAGAAACTTCCTAACAGGGAGGACAATTTAACCAGTGGAACAACTTGCCACCAGAAGTTGTGGATGCTTCATCCCTGGAGGATTTTAAGAAGAGACTAGACCAGCGATGGCTAACCTTTTTGCCGTCGTGTGCCAAAAGAGGGGTCACACACGTGTGTGCCCACACCCATAATTCAATGCACCCCGCCCCCGCACACGTGACCCCTCCGCACTCTCCCCAGTTTTGGCATGTAATGCCCCAGTGGGCTCGGTAGGCCCGTTTTCTGCCCTCCCCAGGCTCCAGAGGCTTTCTTGGAGCCTGGGGAGGACAAAAACGGCCTTCCCCACGCCCCCCCGGAGGCCGGAAACAGCCTATTTCCCAACTTCCGGTGGGCCCGGAAGGCCTGAAAATCAGCTGGCTGGCACATGCATTCATGCTGAAGCTGAGCTAGGGCAACACTCGCCTGCCCACTGATATGGCTCCGCATGCCACCTGGGGCACGCGTGCCGTAGGTTTGCCATCATGCGACTAGACAGTCGCAATGGGACTGAAATGGGATAGGATCTCCTGCTTGAGCAAGGGGCTGGACTAGAAGACCTCCAAGGTCCCTTCCAGCTCTATTCTGAGGCACGTGGGCCATGTCGCTTGCTCTTTTTGGCTGCGAAAGAAGCAGCCTGGTAGCCAGGTGAGTTTGGGGGGGGGGGAAATTAAGACACCCCTCGAAAAAAAGGCCTAGCTGTTTTTTCGGGGGTCAAAAGAAAATAAAACCCGGTCGTGTTTTCGAAGAAACACGGTATTAGCGTCCATAGCTGTGGTTCCATTCTGTGACCATATATATATTTCGCTTGTGCAGTTTACATTATTTTTAATTTGGTTCGAAGTTTGATGATGTACGCTAGTCCAGAGTCACTTCTTGAGAAGGGGCAGCAGCTGTAGAAATCCAAGGAATTAAAACCCACTGGGAGAAATATAAAATTTAACACTCCCTCTTTGCCCCATAAAGCGGCTTACCGAAGCTTCGGAATCAAGGCAATGCCGTTCCCGTTGAAGAGAAATATTTTTCCCAAGGACCTTGCTGACTTTTCAAGGCCGGCCAGAGTTGGCAAAGGGCTACGAACCCAACGGCAACCGGACCAGAGTTGAATCAAAAGCCGTTGCCGTGTATTTATGAACGCGGCATTGCTGAAAAACAACATTCGGGGCCACGGAACCATCCGTGTGTCTCCTAACCCCGGCTGATCCTTTTAATGCTAAACCCTGTTCTCTTTAATTAAAAAGGTTACCCCAGGAGACGGTGTGCCGATCAGCAGATGCCACCGGGCCCAAAAAAAAAAAGAGAACCAATTTGCCATCCTTAGCAGCTCCTCTAATCCCCACTAATTCAGTTACCAATCTGGAGGGCCATAAGAGGATTGGGGGCATTTGCTAAATTAGATAAGTAAAAATAACAAATGTCACTCAGTTGGAAGGGATGGGGGGGCGGTGAATCTGGAGGGCAGGAGCTGTTTCTCGAAGGTGAGGGCATCGGCGGGGAGGGGGGGGCTCCCCAAAGTGGAAGAAAACAGCCCCAGTTTTAAACCCCTCTTGAGAGAAACTGAGTTGGTTGCTTCTTCGTTTTTAGCAGAATGCACGTTGCTTTGAGTTAAGGGTCACCTCCAGTGGAATTGAAACGTGGGTCTGGAACAGGAGAAGCCATAAGGAGTGGTTAAAATGACAAAGTCACATTTGCGCAGGTTCCTTGTTTTTTTGGGGGGGGGGCGGGCTTTGCCTTCTAACAGAAGCTCCTGGTTTGGAAACAACCTGAAGAGAAGACTTAAGAAGGAATTAGGAAGACAGCTTTCTCCGTGATCCTGAAAGAAATTTGCAAGGTCAACTCGCTTCTCCATCACTCCTGGAGGGAGCAAGGGTATCCAAACCTGGAAATTTTTAAGACTTATGGCCATGCAGGGCTGGCTGCCTGAGGAATTCTGGGAGTCGGATGTCCACAAGTCTTAAAAGTGGCCAAGTTGGGACACCTCTGCTCCAGAGCACAGGATTATAGAAGGGTGATGACCAAGATCTAAATGGCCAGCATCTGGACGGTTAGGAAAGTCTTGGGTATCATGATGTCATGATCTACTTTTGGGTTGATTGGATGGATGGATGGATGGATGATTGAATGGATGGATGGATGGATGGATGGGTGGGTGGGAGGGTGGGTGGATGATTGGATGGGTAGGTGGGTGGATGGATGGATGGATGGATGGGTAGGTGGATGGATCAATGGATCGATGGATGGATGGATGGGATGGATGGATGAAATAGGTCCAGACTCACTTCACCAACGACTCACTTAGCAACATATATTCTGGGGCTCAGATGTGGTCATAAGTCGAGGAGTACCTGCATTTAGCTGGCTCGCATTGATCAAAGAGGCCCCCTCTACTGTTGCTGTCGGGATGGTACGTAGGAAGGACCTTGGGAGGTGGATGGAAGAACCAGAGAATCAGATAAGAGGCAGCTGAGCCCTCAGATTATCTGCAGCCTTAAACACTCAAAAGAGCCATTTAGACCCGTTTCCCACAGAAAAGAAAACACCGGAAGCCACAAAATCCTTCCCGTACCTGACTAGTTCTTGAGCGGCCACAAAACTAGCATGTGTAGTTGAATTAAACGTTCTGTTTTCTTCTGAAACTTTTTTCTTTTCTTGGATTTATCTATGATTGGCCTACCGGGGGTTGAAAACAGGGGTGAAATCTTCCCTACCGGTTCGGAAGGGCACGTGCCTCGCACGTACCCTCTGCGCATGCGCAAACCCGTCTGGCCATGTGCAGAGGGTAAAAACCAGATTACTTCCTGATTAAAACCAGGAAGTAATGGCAACCGGGCGGCTGGGTGGAGCCTCACACTGCTGTCGCTACTGGCTCTCCAAACCACCACCCGCCATCCCTACCGGTTCAGCTGAACCGGTCCGAACTGGTAGCATTTCACCCCTGGTTGAAAAGCTCAATAAATCACATGCCAGTGGGTGTCGCACATTGGCAGTTGTGTGATGCATATTTTGAGTGACAGGGCGCCGTAGCAGAGGGGTGAAAGAGCCACATGTGGCTCCAGAGCCGTAGGTTGCTGACCCCTGTGGGCCCAGAAGGATTGGGTCCAGTGGTGGGATTCAGCCAGTTCGCACCTATTCGGGAGAACCGGTTGTTAAGTTTCTAAGCAGTTTGGAGAACCGGATGTTGGAAGAAATCTTATTTTGTTTTGTTTTTTCACTTTACAGGGCTAATCCTGTAAGGAAGACAGGAAGGAAACATTCTGGTGGTATTTCTAGCCTAATCTGTATTGCCCTGCTTACAGAAACTGCCTCTGGTTAATCCTTATTACATTGTAACAGCTGGTCATTAGGGCAGAGAACCGGTTGTTAAATTATTTGAATCCCACCACTGATTGGGTCTGTGACAAATGCCTCAGAAGGCACCCTCCCTAGTTTCTTGGGCTGTAAGAGGGGAGGGGTGGGGGGAGAGAAATGTAACTTCTGTCAGACGTAAAAGATCAGGTCCACACATGAAGGTTGGATTAAACTGATTTATATTGCTATAGTCTTTTGTACAAGAAGGTCTACGGAGATTCTCAGTCATCCAGATCATGGTTGTCTCCAAGGTGCTTTTCCAGAATCTTCTGCACAAGGATCTTCTCAATCAATGGTCAAGACAAGTAGCCCTCAAATGACAAGAGTTGGCTTAGAAACCCGTGGAAAGTTACAAACAGCGCTGAAAAAGGTGACTGATGGCCGGTTTCTGCACTGTTGCAGTGTCCCCACTGTCACGTGATCCAAATTCAGATGCTTGGCACAACAGGCATGTATTTATGACGGTTGCAGGGTGTCTCCGGGGGTCACGTGATCCTCTTTTGGGACCT
Organism: Ptyas mucosa; assembly: GCA_012654045.1. NCBI lineage: Eukaryota > Metazoa > Chordata > Lepidosauria > Squamata > Colubridae > Ptyas > Ptyas mucosa. The sequence goes on along the minus strand of WNWU01000046.1, from coordinate 685,172 downwards.
TCCGACAAGCAAAAGTCAGCAGGGAAGCCAGGTTCACTTAACAACTGGGTTAGTCACTTAACAACGGCAATGATTTGCTTAACGGTGGCAAGTCACGTCGTAAAATGGGACAAAAACTCACCTAACAATTCTCTTGCTTAGAACAGAAAATTTTGGGCTCCATTGTGGTCATAAGTCAAAGTCTACCTGTGCCTGGCTGAAGTTAGACAAGGGCCACTGGCCCTTCAGGGTGGAATTGGAACTTAAGTTCGCTTGTGGCTACATAAGAATTCCAGGCTGATCCCTTTTTTAACATTACCTCTTGAGCGGTGCGAGATTTTGTTACGGTAATCTTACAATAAAGTAGAATTCCTTCCTCTGAGCGTCTAAACTACCGCATTGGGCTAAGAGTGGTCGAGTTGACTCTTAGGGGCTTTGCACGATAAGAGTCAACCAGCATCTAAATAAACCATAATCTAAATGATGTGGGTTCTGTCAACACACCAAGTGTCAGGCCTGGAACCCATCTTTTGCATTGGATCTTCAGGCCTGACACATTCAGTGCTGTGGGAAACTGGAAGGGAAGATTGCATGGAGCTGAGGAGATATGTAGTCAAAATAACATTCCTTTTTCTGAGAGTCAAGGACATCATGCTCTGCACCTAGAGTGTGTGACTGGGAGGCCTCTCCAGTTGGGACGGTGCATTGATTGGACCATATGATGGACATATGTGTGCAGGGGGAAAGGACTTGGACTTTCTTTTGGGTGGGGAAAACCTGGAAGCTTTCAGATTTGGGTGTTCCCAGATGTGCCAATATGACATCTCTAATAAAATGAGACTTTGAGGAACTTCAAGCCTGAGAGTCTTCTTTCGTTGTGGGTGTTACTTGGAACCCTGACACCAAGCTTACTCCCACCTTAACGCGTGTTGGGCATAAAACACTAAGGTTGCAAGAGATCTGACTGAGGACACGGTTGGTGACAATCTCTGGGACCGGTGATCGATTCAGGGCCAAAGAAGATCAACAGCTTTCATGGATTGAGGGCAAAAAGCACCTGGCCCAGCTGTCACCCCACATCCAAGCTGCTTCATGCTTTCAGAAGGCTCTCTATTCCTTGACCTTCCCCCCCTGAACCGTGTTGTCAACTCTTTATATCTCCTTCTGCATTTTGAACAAGGAAGTCCACAGATAACAGCTTTGCTCTGCCAGCAGGAAGAAAACATTACAATGTAAGCTGCTGTTAAAGCACACCTGTCCATACCTGAATTTACAATAGCAGCCAAAATTGTGGAAACCTTTTGGGAAAAGTGTATTTTCTAAAACTAGCTAATAACACCACTTTTTTTTTGAGTTAGTACCCTAAAATTATATATCAATGGAAAGATAATTTAATCAAGAATGTAATGCAATAACTTTTATGAAGGATTTGCTATTAGAACAGCAGTTACAGTAGAAAGAAGAAAAAGGAAACAGGTAGAAAAAACGAGATATGCAAAAATGATCACCCTGTCAATTAATACTTAATTGGGTAACCTTTAGCATGAATGATGGTCTTACAACCTCTTCCCATGGAGTGAACCAAGTCTTTTAGTTCTGCAGCTGTTATCACGTGAAACCAAGATTGAAGGATGGCTTCTATTAACTGGGTTTTATTGCTGGGTGGCTTCTGACTATCAGTTTCTTGAGTCGGCTCCATAGATTTTCAATTGGGTTAAGAAGGTCTGGGCTCTTCCCAGGCCATTCCAGCGGTGGAATAGGATTCTCTTGAAACTCCCCCAAAAAGTGATGTTATTAGCTTGCAAAGCCCGTTTGCAGACTAGAGTGATTCTAAGTCAGGAAGTCCAATCACAATTGGGTACCAGAATCTCTAGGGCAGGGTTTCTCAACCTTGGAAGCTTGAAGATGGGTGGACTTCAACTCCCAGAATCCCCCAGCCAGCGGGGATTCTGGGAGTTGAAGTCCACCCATCTTCAAGCTCCCAAGGTTGAGAAACATTGCTCTAAGGCTAAAGCAAGGCAGTTGTTAAGCAGATCACATCCAATTTTACCTTTCTCATCCTCACGGTTGTTAAGCAAACCCACCACAGTCCTTAAGCAAATCCCTTTTCCCCCTGTTGTCGCAAATCGCGATCGCACAACACTGGGAGGTGGCAACCGTCATAAATACACACCAGTTGCCAAGCAAGCGAATTGCGACCCGTGACCGTGAGGAAGTTGCGACGGTTGTCACTGCGAGGATCAGTCGTAAGTCCCTTTTTTTCCAGCACCGCGTTGTAATTTTGAACGTTCACTTAAACGAATGGTCATAAATTGGAAACACCTGTCCTGTTATTTGGTCATTTGCAGAACCAATTGTTTTGACCAGGAATTAAAATGACAACATGCCATTCCCACATAAAAGCCATCCTTGCTTTTAATAAATTTCGATGAGGTTTTTTTTAAAAAAAACATTTTAATATTTTTTGCTTTTTTTTTTTAAATCCACCAACAATTTGATGTTACTGCACAGGAAACAGCTTGCCACAGACTAAGACAATAATAAATAGAGATCCATTCACAAAAATAATTTGCATGAAATGTTTCTCGGCTACAGCAAAAGGACAAGTTGTTTCTTTTTGTTAAAAAAGTGACTAAGATAACTAGACTAAAAAAAATAATAATCATCTAATACCAAGCATTTATTTTAAATTTGAAAAGTCCAGTTCTTAAATGCGTTGGAGGAGTAAAAATAATATTATATATATTAAACACTTATCACTATTTTTTACCTGTACAGTTTAATAAAATACAGCTTTGATAAATGAAGCCATAGAAAATGTTAGATTTCTGCATTTATTTCTTTCCAGCCTGCTGTCACCTCTTTAATCCAATGTTTTAAAAAATGACTAGCAACAGAGGTTTCATCGCTGTTTAAAATTCTAAAGGATTAACATAGTGACCATTAAATACAAAAAACTTCCCTCCAGTTTAGGCATGAAAGGAAAATGATCACTGGGACTGTGGTATAAAATGTGGGTTCCTATTTTAATCAGCACTGGATTCAGAATGGATTGTGCACAATTAGCAAAACATTTTGCCTGCAGATGAAAGCAACAGGTTAAAAAAGATGGTTTAACAAGTTGACAATTTGCTATTCTTTTTCTTTAAAGGGTGCACGTTGCTTATTCTACATTTTTTAAAAATTCTGTTGGAATTCTTGATTAGGTTTATTATTGTTATTATTTTTTTTTACAAAATTTGGACAGGGGAAAAATGTCATCAAAGTGTTTCCTAGTTAAAAAGACGTTTTGATGATGACAATTATACCTCCTTCCTTCCACTAACTTTTTTTTAAGGGTGCCCATGCTGTTCTATTTTATAATTTTTTTCAAAATTCAGTTAGAACTTCTATGATGTTTTTTTTTTTAATCAAAAATTGGGAAGGGGAAAAAAATACCATCAAAGCGTTTCCTTCTTTTAAAAACATTTTGACAATTACTTTCCTTCTATCAACTTTTTTTCCGGGGGCACCCATGCTGTCTTTTAATTTTTTTACAAAATGGATAGAACATTTATTCATTTTTATTTTACAAAAAGTGGGGTTGGGGGGGAAGAATCAATGAGTTCCCTAACTGAACGGCCAATGTTGCGGCCTTCATGAAAAGCGGAGCGATTCTGCATTGGTTCTCATGTAAGATTCAAAACACTTCATGCTTTGAATCCAACTACATCATTTTACTTCCCTCCTTCCCAGCCCTCCGAAGGCTTAAAAATCCCCATTAATCCCTGCAAATGCAGGGACGAAACAAGTTTAAAAGCTGGCCTTCCATATTTCACTGGGTCCTATTTTGCACTGGATGGGGTAGGGGAAAAAATACCCTGGAAGATCAGCAGTTCTGCACCATCTGATATCTTATCCAGATGGATGGCTTTTGTGTCTATCTACATACCTTGGGTCAGCTCTTCTGTTTTAGCCTCTCCAACTAAGGGGTGGGGGTGGAGGCGGGCTGCAGTTGGGAAGATAGGAAAGCCACAAAGGGATTTGCTGGAATATTCTTAACAGGTTTCTGAGAATGAATTAGGTGGATGGATTGATCCTGGGGTGGATTTCGCTCCTCTGCAAATTTGAGATGGTTGATTAAAAGGTAATTTTAATTCCCCTGGCCCAAGGTTAAGCTTCTTAGCTTCTCGGTCTATAGTTGCTTGCACAAAGAAGAAACCAGCTAAGAGAAGAAGGCTAGGAGGACCTCATTGTGGAGCAAAGCATTCTCAGATGGACTTGGAGGAGGAGACTAAGGTGCATACTGTTACACTGGTTACGACGGATGTAGCCCTGACCTTCGGACCAGACTTGGTTCCTGGAGGATCTGAGTGCAGACCCTTAGAGACTTCTCCATGGCTTGAGACTCCATCTTTCATGGGTGGGCTTTCTCCCCTCCTGTTGGAATGAGCCTTGAGGGTTGAGGAGACACGTGGACCAGGATTTCTGGAGGATAAACTAAGCAGGAACTCACAACTGGCTCTCATGTAAGGCTCTACGATGTGCTAATGAAAACTATCCCTCCCAAAGAACTGAAGAAAATGCCAAAAGGTTTTGTCAGGAGCCTGGTCAAACTCAAAAGCCCCCTGAAGCTATCTCAGCCCAAAAACTCAGGTGAGGACGAAGAGATGGAGGTTTACCTCTGGTCCAAACAACACTCATGAGACGTTGACGCCTTCAAAATGGATGTCTTCCTGCTCGGTGCTGGCTGCATGATGGGTCTTGTTGGGACACTGGCTGCCACCTGTCTTGCTCACTCTAGTAGTGGTGAATGATCAGGTTCAGAAGAAACAGAATCCTCTGGAGACTAAATTCTGGAAGGTCCTGGGCTGGTCTTCACCGTGGCTGTTGACCTTCCAATGAATGGAGTTGAGTCCTGCTGGAAGGAAGCGAGAAGGCCCTCCCCAGTCTGGGCTTCAGTCCTTCCAAGAAGTCCAACCATCAGTTCAGCTGAGCTGGGGTGCTGAAGGGTGAAGAGCCCCAAGTCCTGATGGAAAGCAGTTTTGTGTCCCCAAGCCTTGGGCTCCTAATTTCTCCAATTTGACCTCTCAAAAGCTGTTGGCTTCCCCAGGCGGTAGAAAAAGCAAGCTATGGCAGATGTTTAGATAGGCAGGACCGGGGAAGGGAAAAGGAAAAGACGAGAAGAACGAGCAAAGAGGCAGAATATCTCAGTCCAAGAGTGGAGAGAAAAATGGTTGATCCACCAAGACAAGATGGAGGAAAACGAGAGCTTCCTCCGAGGTGGGTCCCCAGGCCCGCCATTCACAAGACCTGGAACTTCCAAGAACTTTGATCTTTGTAATCCAAGCAATCGGCGGCATTGAAGTTGAGCTTCCAGGAGGCGGTGGGGTCCTTGTAGTCCAGGCAATCCACCGAGCTGAAGCCCATGCCTGCGCCGCTGTAGCCCTGGCTGGAGAGGGTAGCCGGGGACTGACTCAGGTGGCTGCCCATGGTTGGGGTGGCCAGGGGGCTCAGCGCTGCACCTGGTGCAGAGAGCTGAGGGTGCATGGGAGACAGGTAGGAGCTGCAGTCAAGGCTACTGAAGTAGGAAGTCGAGCCAGCGTAGGTCTGGGTGTAACCCGGCGCCTGGGTGTAGGTCATGGGGAAAGCAGCCGACCTCTGCATGCAGGGGGTGGTGGAGGAGGCCAGCGGGTCTGGGAGCGGCGAGATGGAAGCCGGGCTCCAGATGGAGACGGTGGCGCTGGCGCTCGAGCTGGGTGCCACCGAGGTGCCGGTGGGCAGAGGGCTGTACTGCCCATTGGCGCTGGTTTCGGAACTGGTCTCAGGGGCTGGAGAGCTTTTCTTCTTAGCCGGCCGGGCTTTGGCCTGTCCGCTGCTCTGTTGTTGCTGCTGGCGACATTTGGCCCGCCGGTTTTTAAACCACACCTGGAAGAAAGGAAAGCAAGGTGTGCAAAGCAGAAGAGGACTCTGGCGGAACTGAACAGGAGGGTCACGTTTCCCTCTGGGCAGAGGAGGCATTTAAATGCAACACAGGGAGATTGAAGTCTGGAAATGTCATTTGTCTGTCTTCCCTTCTTAGTTTTACGAATAATTCAAAGCAGCGAACGTAATCAACAGACCTTCCTCCTCCTCCTATTGTGCCCACAATAACAACCCTGTGGGAAAAGTTAGGCTGAAAGAGAGAGGGACTAGAATTCACAGTCACCCAGTCATCTTTCAAGCCTATGGCAAGTCTAGAACTCACGAGTCTCCTGGCGATTGGGCCAAAGTCACCCAGCTGGCTTTGACGCCTAAGGTGGAACTAGAACTCACCATCTCCCACTTTTCTAGCTTGGTGCCTTAACCACAAGTCCAAACAGACTCTCAGGGGACAATCACGTCGTGGGATAACAGCAAGGGAGATCAGGAGCTAAAAATCTATTTCTGTTGCCTGGTCATCTTCTTAAGACCAGAGTTATTCAACCTATTAAACTGCTATCTGCTACCATCTCATGAACCTACCATCTGCACAAATCTAGGAAGCAGTACTGGGACACCTGGTTTCTGCCTGCTATATCTGCCAGGTACCACCTACGACAGCGGTTTCCACCCTGCTTTCAAATTGGGCTTACAAATTGCTCAAGAGCACAAGAAATGGTGAAAGCCCACCATATCTATCCAAAAAGCGAGTTCGGAAGTGTTTAAGTGGGCCCTGGCAGGGAAGGAATCAAAATCTAAGGAACTGGTTTGGACAAAACTCAACAGCCCTTTTTCGTGCGTCTGTTGTAGCCGCACGACATGATCGCCAACGTCCGATGACGGATATGGCATAAGGAGAAGAGGAGGGAAGGAAGGAAGGAGTCAATTCGCAAAGCATCCCTGGCCTGCTCTCAAGTTGCCATAGGCATGGGGGATGGGGAACCGATGAAGCAGTATGGCAGCCAGACAGGAGCACATTCCAGACATATCTTTCTCAAGGCTGTCTCCCAGGGTTACCCACAGCGGCCGCAGGGGAGTGATCTCTACAACCTCAAAATTGCTCCATTGGCAAATGTGATTGATGACACACCCTGGGGGGGGGGAAACAGGGTCATGATCGGGGACGTAAATTACGTGGGGTCAGAGTTGGCTTCATTTGGGAAGACATGAAGCTCCTAATAAATAACTGGATTTCTTTTGAAGCTTGGCTCGAGGCTCATGATTTAATTAGGGCATCCGTCAGAACCCTGACAGCAGGAACCCAACCACTCAGTGATGGACCACAGCGCATGGAACAGGTCAGGGTCCCATGAAAGGCCAGGCCAGATGTGTGGGGATGCAGCTTTCAAGAGACCATCCTGGAAAATCTCTGGAGATGGCAAATTGGGGGAAGCTCTATTTAGGGTGGGAGAGGACCTCTGTCCACTAGAGGGCACAGGACACAAACCTAAATCCAAAGAGTGGACCTCATGGCACTTCATCTTGAATTCTCCTGCTCCACCAACATCTAAACCGTCAGGACATTTTCACCCTTTTTTTTTTCATTCATCAACACAAGAAGTTGATTTTTTCCCTCCCAACCCAAGCAACAAGACCAGGATTTCCTGAAATTAAAAACCAAGGTATTATCACTGCAGGATGAAAGATGTGCGGGAAAATCCTTATTTTAAAGTAAGGACTAAGATTGCGAATTGAGCAGTTGTTCAACCTGAAAGAAAGATGCTAGGTGTCTGTCATCTCATCCGGGCCTTGTTTTATTGGTTTATCTGCTGTAGCCACCAGTTTGGGGTGAAGGTTGGAAAGTACTGGGCTAATAACCGGGAGACGGTGCGTTCCATTCCTGATTTAGTTAGGTGGAAGTCAGCTGGAAAAAGGGATGTGGCGGTTCAGAGGCTAAGACGCTGAGCTTGTTGATTGAAAGGTCGGCAGTTCAGTGGTTCGAATCCCTAGTGCCGCGTAACGGGGTGAGCTCCCGTTACTTATCCCAGCTTCTGCCAACCTAGCAGTTCAAAAGCACGTGAAAAATGCAAGTAGAAAAATAGGGACCACCTTTGGGGGGAAGGGAACAGCGTTCTGTGCGCCTTTGGCGTTGAGTCATGCCGGCCACATGACCACGGAGACGTCTTCGGACAGCGCTGGCTCTTCGGCTTTGAAACGGAGATGAGCAGCGCCCCCTAGAGTCAGGAACGACTAGCACGTATGTGCGAGGGGAACCTTTCCCTTTACAGTTGGGTAACTGTGGGCCGGCCCTTCTCTCTAAATTCCCAGGAAGGAAGAGGCAAGATCAAGCCATTTCTGAAAAGGCCACCAGGAAAATTTGTAGGGACTGGCCAGACAGTGGCCATAAATCAAGATGGAGTCAAAGGTGCATACAAAATTGTAATGTCGAAGAGACAACCTGAGCTAACTCAGAAAGTCCATAAAGTAGTCCATAAAGTGATAATAAGCTAGGGCTTATTTTCCAATTGGGTCTTATTTTTGGGAAAACAGGGTATCTATCTATCTATCTATCTATCTATCTATCTATCTATCTATCTACTCTACATACATACATCCGTCTGTTTGTCTGTCTATCTATCTATCTATCTATCTATCTATCTATCAAACTATCATCTATCTATCTATCTATCTATCATCTATCTGTCTGTCTATATCTATCTATCTATCTATCAATCTATCATCTATCTATCTCTATCTATCATCTCTATCTGTCTGTCTGTCTGTCTATCATTCATTCCTCTCTATCTTTTTATCATCCATTTATCTTCCATCCATTCCTCTATCTATCTATCTATCTATCTATCTATCTATCTATCATCTATCTATCTCTATCTATCATCTCTGTCTGTCTTGTCTGTCTGTCTGTCTGTCTGTCTATCTATCATCTATCTATCATCTGTCATCTATCATCTATCTATCTATCTATCTATCTATCTATCTATCTATCTATCTATCTATCTATCTATCTA
>WNWU01000046.1:637819-666631 GCA_012654045.1 Ptyas mucosa | reverse complement strand
CTTTCTTTCTTTCTTTCTTTCTTTCTTTCTTTCTTTCTTTCTTTCTTTCTTTCTTTCTCTCTCTCTCTCTCTCTCCTTCTTTCCTTTTTGTTTTCTTTCTTTTCTTCCTTCTCTTTTTCCTTCCTTTCTTCCTCCCTCCCTCCCTTCCCTTCCCTTCCCTTCCCTTCCTTCCTTCCTTCCATCCATCATCTATCTATCCTAATTTATTTGCCACTCATCTTACAACTCTGAAAATTAAGTACTGAAGGCTAGCATTTACCGAACCTGCTTAATCTAGTTACTGAATTCACCCATTTTCTGAATTTACCCATTGCACTGAATCATGGTTACCCATAATCCCCCTGGATAAGATGGCGGCCAACCAATTTTACAAATAAATACATAACTAAATATAAGCTCACCAAAAGGTGAGCCTTGATTTGCCCAGCACCCTAAACCATAAAAAGTTAACCTAGGTTTATTGTAACCAAGTTTAATTTTTCTTTCTTTTTTTCCCCCCTGTATTTATTTATATCTCACCTTTATTATTTTTACAAATAATTCAGGGCGGTGAACACATATAGTCCTCCTCCTCTTTCCCCCCAAAACAACAACCCTGTGAGGGCTAAGAGAGAGGAACTGGCCCCAAATCACCCAGGCAGCTTTGATGGCTAAGGTGGAACTAGAACTCACTGTCTCCTGGTAAAGTCTCCCAGCTGGCTTTCATTTCTAAGACAAGACTAGAACTCACAGCCTCCTGGTGATTGACCCAAAGTCCCTTAGCCAGCTTTCATGGTTTGTTGAACTCCCACTTTCTAGCCTGGTGCTTTAGCCACTAGACCAAACTGGCTTTATTTATTTAGTTTTATTGGTTAGGTTCTGTCTTTTGCAATATATAACCCAGACAGTTATTTCCTTTTATCTTCCTCCTTTATTATCCTTGTTTTATTGTTGCATGTTGCTTTCTGCTTTTATTTACCTTAAAATGGGTGGGCCAAATATCCTTGATTTTTTAAAAGGTGGTTTCTTTTCCGTGGGAATTTAAGAGTTCTTTCATTTATATTAGGGAGGCCGTTGAAAAGAAAGCTGCCAAATATCTATTCAAATATATACATGAGGAGAGACTGAAATATACTAGATTCTTAATCTAAGGAATTGAAGACTTGGGGCTTAGCAAAAAAAAGGCAGATGTTGTTTTGCCCTAGATATTTTTTTCTGTTTTAAAGGGATGCCATCTTTTTCCGGTGTCTGGGATTATAGGTTTATAAAGTGGGGGAAAGATGCAGGGACAATCCTTTAAAGCAAACAAAAAACCTTGAATTTTTCTTTTGTGGATATGTTGCATATCTAAGCGTGATAATCTCACTTGAAAGATAGGATGGGGTCTATTAATCCAAAATAAAACCAACATCCATTTTTTCCCTTCTGACAGCAACAGAAAATAACTAAACAATGCTAAACGTATTTATATTCTGTAGAAAATGTGGAACTAAAAGACGATGAAGTTACTGTGTTTGGGATAAGGTTGGAAACTGGAAACCCGAATCACGCCTTTCAAAGTCAAAAATTAGCGCTGCTATTTTAATTTTTGGGAGAAAACGTACAGTCCGTTTTATCGGTATAATCTTGATTGCAGTAGCACGTCCTGATTTAAACTCTGCAATAATTAATATATATATATATATATTAGAGAAGATAGGCATAGGGGTAGATGCGGAGTGAATCAAGTTGCATTTGTTCATTTTAAGTCATCTAAAACAGGCGTCAAAGCAAATTTATAGACAATAAAGAAAATCCTGACTCTTAAGTCTCTTACATTTCATCTCTTCTCCAAACTTCATTCTTTCAACTCCAAATGAGTAAAGTGTTGATTTCTTGAAATGAAACTTTGTAATAATCTTGAAGAATGAAATTATGATTTTTTATTCGTCTCCCGAGACTAATGTGGAGACATCTGGATGGATCCTATATAAAACATTGCTTTTCTCTTGAAGGATACCTGTTGGATCCTATATGAAACATTGCTTTTCCCTTGAAGGATGCACCTTGATACGAAAATATTCTGTAAAGGATCCAATATTTTCCAGTTTGGATTCCTTGGGTTATAAATCATAATCATAAACATTAACAAACAGGAATTGCTTTGACTACCTCTTCCTTTACTGGAGATGATAAATAGAGTTGGGGGGGAAAAAACTCTAGTAACTTCTACTTTTCAAGATACTTTTCAGAAGCAGCCTAAGATATACTCATGCAATTATACGGAATTTTTCCCTATGTTCCTTTCACATAATTAATTAATTTTGCCCTTTCCCAAAGCTCTGAAAACCTCTCTCCAGTCTTGCACAGATGTCTTATAGAAGATGACAAAAATATTTGTTATGATCAAAGATTTCTTTGATCAGGTGGACCTCCAAAATACGTAAAATTATTCTGTTACGGTATCACAGTTCCTAAATTGCCAAGTTGCCAAAAATTCTTAGGCGGGGCAGAAGAAGAAAGCAAAATTGGACAGAATATTGAAGATCGTTGAAGATTTCTAGACTGGATCCTCAAATAATGAATGGATATTTATGTTCGTGGCGTCCTTCTAAATCTACCCAAAACGTATTTCTTGTTTCTTCTCTGTTAGGACGGAGATAGTCATCACCATCTACTGGTCTCCTGAGACTGAAGTAAATGTTCTGGAGTCCTGTTCCCCAAACACACAGACAGACACACACCTATACAAAATACAACGGCTTCCGAGTTTCATAAAAAAAAAAGCTTCCTTACCTTCTCTCGGTGGCCGCTCCAAGGTGTAGGTGCCCAGGCTAGAGACAACTGTGAGCTTCTGTAAGAAAACATAGCAAAGATTTGGTCTGGGGATGACTCCAACCAAAAAACCCAAGACAGCTGTTTCCTGACCCCATGAAACCAGAGAAAATAACCCTAGCTAGAAAGAGCAAAATGTGTTAAATGGATAACCGTAGAAATACAGTGGGAGATCATTCCCTATAATCTGTAATAAAAAGAGAAGCTTAACCTGAATTGAAAGAGATTTAGAGCTGGGAAGAGATTGTGTGTAGACTGGGACTTCTCCGAGCATTTAGATGTGAAGGTTTGGGATTTGCTCCTCTTAAGCCCTAGAGAAAAGCTGGGTGTGGTAGTGGCGGAGGCTGCGGCAGGGAAGTGGTGATGGTGGCCAGAGTGGTCACCCATGGGGGGGGGGAGGGTGAGCTCAACTACAATTTGGTGCGCGCACATTGTCCAGAGTCCATTCTAAGAGCAGCTCCGGAGACCTCACATGATTGGTATTAGAGCCACGCTCCGAAGATTAATAAGTAGAAAAATTGTTCCTTACAGGTTGATAAAAGACGCCGGGTTTTCTGCTGTTGGATAGGATTGCCCCCCCCCCCCCCGAGTCATTAAGAGGGTGGATGACATTTTGGGGGGGAGAGAGAAACACATTTGGGGGTTCATCAGGGATTAGGGTTAGGCCCCATGCACTTGGCTTCCTAGAGGTTAACAGATAACAGAATAACAGAGTTGGAAGAGACCTTGTGGGGTGGGGGGTCTTCTAATCCAACCCCTTGCTCAAGCAGGAGATGCTAGATCCTGGTCATATGGTTGTCCACTCTCTTCTAAAAACCTCCAGTGATGGAGCACCTACAGCTATCTTCTAAAAACCTCCGGTGATGGAGCACCCACAATTTACCTAGAGGCAAGTTGCTCCACTGATTGATTGTTCTCACTGTCAGGAAATTCCTCCTTAGTTCTAGATTGCTTCTCTCCTTCATTCGTTTCCATCTGTTATTTCTTGTCCTGCCTTCAGGTCTTTTAGAGAATAGGTTGACCCACCTCATTATTCTGGTTATTGGAAGACTGCTTTCATGTCAACCCTAGACATCCCTAGTTGTTGGGTTATGGACTCAAGTTGGCTTTAGCTTTGATTCTTCTCCTCTCATTCTTCTCTTCCCTAAGATTCTCCATCCTAAGATTTGCCTTTGGGAAACAGCCACGGGTGTTGTGATTCTTGGACAGCTGTTTTGATCCTTCTGCACTGAGTTGTCTCCCCCCTCCCCCAATGAGTTTGGTAGCACCTTTTGAGATTCACACATTTTCTTTGAAAGTTCAAAAGATGCTACGTTAGCAAAATCCTCCTGATGTTTAGCTATCAGAGTTCGACATGGTTCTCCAGAGCAGGGGTCTCCAAGCTTGGCAACTTTAAGCCTGGTGGACTTCAACTCCCAGAATTCTGGGAGTTGAAGTCCGCCAGGCTTAAAGTTGCCAAGCTTGGAGACCCCTGCGCCAGAGTATTTTTCAACTTGATTATTTTAAGATGGGTTGGCTGGGAAACACAACTGGTTGGGAATTCTGGGGCATTGAAGTCTACCCATCTTAAAATAGTCAAGTTGAACAACTCTCTGGAGAAGCATGTTAGTCTCTGGTAATTAAAAATCAGGAGGACACTCATACAGTAGCATATGAAAAACTCAGAAAGATCTCAACTATCTACTTGATTCTTCTAGTTCAGAGAAGCTTTAGCAATGAAGAGAAGTGATCAAATGTCAACGTGAGCAAGGGATGACATCTGTGCAAAAGAAGAAGGCCACAATTCTTGGGCTTTGTCTTCTCTCTCACTCTGTTAATTGTGACCAACCCCAAAATCATCCCAGTCCCAGTCCATTTCACACACACGCACCCAAGTTATATATTATTTGTGTCTTCCCCCTGGGGAATGTGTAAGTACCAAAAAAAAGATGAGAAATGCCTTTGGAACCGGGTGCACATTCATTTCAACCAGCATTTTAACCCCACAAGGTTGAATAGGTCAATGCAGATCAAGTAAACATATAAACAATGGTTGCTGGAATTGGATATGTCTGGTTTAATGAAAAGAAGGACTAGGGGTGACATGATAGCAGTCTTCCAATATCTCAGGGGTTGCCACAAAGAAGAGGGAGTCAAGCTATTCTCCAAAGCACCTGAGGGCAGGACAAGAAGCAATGGGTGGAAACTAATCAAGGAAAGAAGCAACTTAGAACTAAGGAGAAATTTCCTCATAGTGAGAACAATTAATCAGTGGAACAACTTGCCTCCAGAAGTTGTGAATGCTCCAACACTGGAAGTTTTTAAGAAGAGATTGGATAACCATTTGTCTGAAGTGATGGAGGGTTTCCTGCCTAAGCAGGGGGTTGGACTAGAAGACCTCCAAGGTCCCTTCCAACTCTGTTATTCTGTAAGTATCAGGTTGAAAGGGTTTGATTATCCTGTGTCTTTTCGGCATTTCTCACACAAACTGTTAATATTCATAACTTTAAATTTGCATAAGTAAGCAATAAAAATGTTCCATTTTATTTTCTGGCCAATAAATTCCACCACGAAAATTGTCACTTGTCTTTTATGTGATGAAAACAGGAATGTCTCCTAAAGACTTTATAATACCCTGTTTTCCCCAAAATAAGATATCCCCTGATAATAAGCCCAATCGGGCTTTTGAGCACATGGCAATAAGGCCAAGCATTTATTTCAGGGTTCAAAAAAATATAAGACAGGGTCTTATTTTTGGGGAAACACAGTACATTTTGCATATCTTAGGAATCCTATTTTGACAACTTTTTTCATGTCACAGATCGTACTTTGATGGGCTTTTATTACTATAAAAAGAGCTGGAATTCTAATATTTTAATCTATTTAATATTATTATTATTATATATATATATTGCCTTTATTCATGAGAACAACAAGAACCCAATCAAGCCCAAACAAACCTTTTTTTCTTTTTTCTTTTCACAAAGAGGTATCTTCATTAAATTTCATTTGGATTCCCTCCTGCAAATGCTGCATACTTTTAAATCGGCAGAGGAATCTTTAAACCAGGCAGTAGGAAATGTGTGCAAAATGGGGGGAAAAAAATAAAAATAGGATGCCCATTTAAGCCCAGATTTTGTTTCTTGGTTCGTAATGCTCACAAGGATAATGAGCGGAAGGGAAACGTTGATAACTTCAGCGTTTTACATAAAAACATTAAATGTTCATTTGACTTTGCTCTGGCTTCTTAAAAACGTAAAAAGCAGCGTGGGCTGAAGCCACTGGCAAAAAAAAAAAAAAATTAAAATCTTCTTTCTTTTAGAGAGCTGTTGCACAATACATCTAAATGCTTTCTTGGACATTTTTCTTTGCTAAGCTTCTTAGCAGAGTAATTTCAGGGGAAGGATCCGAGAGAGCAAAATTTTCAGTCCTTTTTACACGCTCATTAATAGTCTGCAGCAAATGTCCTTAATCCCCTCTTTTCTGCTGTTCCAGATGCCGCTTAGTTTTTGTGGTTTTTTTTTTCCAGTAGCGTGGATGGATACGTGGAATTGCAGAGCAAATGTGAAATGCAAGGGGAAGCTGTTTCTGCGTATGTGTTATTTTTGGAACAGCTAAATGATGGTCGGGGCCTCAGCTTATTTATTTTTATTTAGATACTGTCTTTATTTTAAAAAAAAAATTATAAGCAACCCAAGGTGGCCAACATATCTAATATCCCTTCTTCCTCTTATTTTTCCCCACAATAACAACTCTGTGAAGTGGGTTGGGTTGAGAGGGATTGGCTCAAAGTCACCCAGTTGGCTTTTGTGCTTAAAGTAGAACTAGAACTCACTGTCTCCCGGTGATTGGCCCAAAGTCACCCAGCAGACTTTCATGCCTTACGCAGGGCTAGAACTCACCATCTCCCAGTGATTGGCCCAAAGTCACGCAGCCTGCTTACATGTCTAAGGTGGGACTAGAACTCACTGTCTCCTGGTTTCTAACCTGGTACCTTCATCACTGGACCAAACTATCTCTAGGTAATGCCTATGTCTGAACCCAGTCAGTTATGGGGTGAGGTAAATTTAGATCATGGTAGCATGACGTTAGGTTATGATAGAAAAATACTGGTAGATATTACAAGTTTTGGAGCAGAAAGCTGGAATCTGGACTGCTCCATCTTTGCTTTAGGCCAACACCAATTACTTTAGTAATGAAAAAGGCTAGAAATCAGAGTTTAGCAAGGGTTGGCCCAGATCGATGTTCATGAACGTGAAGATAGGTGGACTTCAACTCCCAGAATTCCCCAGCCAATATGCTTTAAATCATGCTGCTATGCTGGCTGGGGAATTCTGGGAGTTGAAGTCTACCTATCTTCAAACTCCCAAGATGAGAAACACTGTAAGTTTGCAATCCTAGTTGACTGGGGGAATTCTGGGAGTTGAAGTCCATCCAGCTTAAAGTCAGCAAGGTTGAGAAACACTATAAGTTGGCAAACCTAGCTGGCTGGGGAATTCTGGGAGTTGAAGGTTGAGAAACAGTAATTTGGCTGCAAACGTTGATGGAGTTAGCAGAGATGGCTAAATTGACTGCTTTGATTAAACAGAAAAAAACACAATTACTTTTGTTTCTACTGGGAAACCACTTCTGGACTTTGTGCCCGAGGTGGGGAAAAAAAGAAACTTTGATTTCGGGTTTACCAATTAGATATGTTTGTTATTACACAAATGGCTAGTTTGTACTATTATGTAAAAATAAAAAGCTGAGGTTTGATCTTATTCTTCTTATTCAGAAATCTGTGCCTTTTCTTTCTTTTTCCCCCTCATTCGCTACACTTTTCCCTTCCTTTCTCCTTCCCCTATTTTTCAACTCCTTTCTTTTCTATTTTTGTATTTTATATTATAAATTAATAAAAAAAAGAGAGAAACAGTGGTCTGTATGATCCATAAGATCCTTTCCAATCCAATCTATGATTTTTACCTTCTGAATAGCTTACAGATTCATCCACCGTTGCAATTAATTGCTTATAGTTAGAACCAAAAACCTTCAGCTGCAGAACCACAATTTCAGCTCCAGATATTTGGCTGGGTTCTGAGTCTCATCCACGCCGTTTCCAGATTTCGTATTGCAACTGTTTTAAAAAAAAGAGACCCTTGCCTTCCAGGAGGATCAGACAAAAATTCTCCTTGCATTTAGAACTTTTAGAATTTTTCTAAAAACGGACCAATTGCTGAGTTGGAAAAGAAAGTAGATATTATAAACCAAAATACAAGATATCACTCCGCTTATACCAAGCGACTTGGAAAACTGTTAGAGATGTCACTGGCAAAAAAAATTTTTTTAAAAAAAATTTCTTGGACATATAATAAGAGAAGTAAATTAAACTAAATCCACCCCGTAAATGCATAATTAAATCCTAGCCCTTCCTTCCTATGAAGCAAGATTGCAAGGGGAACCTAGGACTACCAAAAACACACACACACACACACACCATTTGCATTTAAAAGGAACATATCAACACAATATCCAAAGGCAGAAGATAGTTTGGGGGGGGGGAGCCCAAATAATTCACACTAACCAAGGTTGCAAATGACTTTACATTTGCTGAGACCTAAGTCGAATTTCAGAGGAACCCTGCAAATATTTGCACAATCCCCAGGACAAATACATCAAGTTATTTTACTCAACTGGGGTTGCAGACAAAAAGAATAATAATCATAATTCAATATCCTTTTCCTTGTTGCGATAGCACATCTGTTTTATCCATTTCCCCCCCCCCCCTTGATTTCAAACAGCGAACCAACTCTCTTCTTTTTTTTTCTTCCCTTATCAATCCTTTATGGGCTTTCTCCAGAGAGACAAACCCAATTGCATGCAACCCCAAATATGTCAGTCGGCGTGTAGGAAGAATATTTTTTAAATAAAAAATAAAAAAATGGCCCTTCCCGCCAAGCCACCTTTTTAATTAAGCTTGATAAAGCCTCCCCAAGCTGCATTACAACCATAAAGACTTTAAGTCATTAGATATAATTTTATCAAGAGGGCTAAACCTCTCTAAAGCTGGATAAGTTGCAAATAATCACGTATCTCCTGTTAGGGGAGCATGGAAAAAGAAATACAGAAGGTTGGAAAAGTTGGTACGGAGACCTGAGTGGCTCACCTGAGCGTCGCGAGGCACGGATCTTGGCCGGGGAGCAGGAGGAGCGAAGGGGGTACGGAGGAAAGGAATCGGGGAATAAAAAAATTGAAAGGGGGAAGTGAAGAGTTGGGTACCACTCCGATGCCTTAAGGAAGGGAGGCGGGTGAGGTCGATTGTCATGGTCTATATTTTACCCACTAATCCAGGAAGAGGAGGGGGACACATGGTCAAGGTAACTTTAGCCAAGATGTCCACCATGCTGGCAAGTGAGTCATTAATCCACTTTTCCGAACGTCCATTGTAATTAGGTTGATCGCTTCCCGGAGAGACACTGGCATGGCGGGACTTTAGCAGGCCATGTGAGCTGGGTCCAGATGTCCAGAAGAGAATGGTAAAGAATGAACAAGGCCTTAAAAGGACATGGGAGTGGATTCTTTGGGTGGAACAAATCCTGGGTAGAAGATATGGATGGAAGCCCACTCCCTGAGAATGTGATTTTTACAACATCTGCAGGTCGTTCTTAAGCAAGCCAAGTGAGCCGGTCCAGATGTCCAGAAGAGAATTGTTGTGGCCCGCTGGCGGCCTGCGTGGATCGTGGCTGATCCCAACGACGAGGAGGCTGGTGTGGGGTTGCGCCAGCAGCCTGTGCAGCCGACGCTCGCGTCGGACAGCAAGGAGGCTGAAAAGGATGTGGTGTCAGAGGCAGAGACTTAGCCAGGGCCTTCAGAACCTCCAGAGGCTCCTTCAAGCGGAGAGAGCGAAGTGGAGGAGCCTCTCCTCAATGCTCGAGCATGCAGGGCTGCCAAAAGGCAGGAGTGGCTACTCAGGAGGAGGAGGTCTCCTCGAGAGTAAGGTTTGAGGATAATCGGCCACTCCCTTAGCCTATTTAAGTCGCACACAGTTAGTAATTTCTTGCTGGAAACGACATGTAATTATTACAGAGAATTTTGGAGAGTGAGTGTCTTACCGTATCTTGTTTTCTGGGCTGGTTGCCAACCTTTGCCGGACTTTGTTTATTCTTGGTACGTTATAACTTCGATAAGGACCGTTGGTGTGTGTTACAATCCTTGGGAATCCGGAGCTGGGGCAGAACAAGAATGGAGATTTAACAAGGCCCTAAAGCAAAGTTTCTCGACCTTGGCCGCTGGACGATGTGTGGACTTCAACTCCCAGAACTCCCCAGCCAGCAGAGCTGGCTGGGGAGTTCTGGGAGTTGAAGTCCACACATCGTCCAGCGGCCAAGGTTGAGAAACACTGCCCTAAAGGATCCTGGGAGTGGATTTTTTGGGGAAGACCATACCCCAAGCAGACGATTGGGATGGAAGTTCGGAATAACAGAGTTGGAAGAGGTCTTCTAGTCCAATCAGCAGGAAACCTGATACCGTTTCAGACAAAATGGCCGTCCAGTCCAGTTTTCTTAAAAACCTCCGATGATGGAACACCCCCAGAGACCAAATCTTGGCAATATGGAAAACCAGGGAAGGGTACTGCCACAAGCCGACCGTCCAGGTAGTCCTCGACTTACGACAGTTCATTTAGTGACCATTCAAAGCTACAGGGGCAGTGAAAAAAAAAGTAAAATGACTGGTTTTCACATGATCGTCGCAGCATCCCTGTGGTCAAAATTCGGACGCTTGGCCACTGGCTCATATTTATGATGCTTGCAGCATTCCCGGGGGGGGGTGTCATGTCACCTGGCCGGCTTTCATGCCTAAGGCAGAACTAGAACTCCCAAGTCTCCTAGTGCTTGGCCCAAGTCACCCAGCCAACTTTCATGCCTAAGACAGAACTAGAACTCACCACCTCCTGGTTTCTAAGCCAGGTGTTTTAACCACTAGACCAAAACAGGATCTTTTTTCACCTTTCTATTATTTCTTTTCCGTCGGAATCTTGCAGGCAACTTAGGCTAACGCCCTGAAAACAAAGAGGACAAGGAAGCGAGTATTTTGCAAAACGGTAATCCTGGGGAGCCTGTGAAATCGATGCACTTTTGAGAAAAACGAATGTTTCCAGTCGGACACCACAAAGAAGTCCAAGAAGATCCAGGGCCGGGAGAGAACGGGGTGGGGGGGGGAAATGGGGGGTGTTGCAAAATATCAGGCAGGGGGGAAGAACTGCAGGGGGGACAACGAAGTTTAAAAATAGACATCGGTGCAAGGAAATATTGAAAGAGCCTTGGTGGCGCAGCAGACTAAAGTGCTGTTAACTAGCACCAGCTGCCTGCAATTACTGTGAGTTCGAATCTCACCAGGCTCAAGGCTGACTCAGCCTTCCATCCTTCCGAGGTAGGTAAAATGAGGACCCGGATTGTGGGGGCAATAAGCTGACTTTGTATTAAAAAAAAAGAACACCGCTTGGGGGGGGGCCGAAAGCCCTACTAAGCAGGTATATACAAAAATATGAAGGCGATTGCTTAATGCATTGTAAGCCGCCCTGAGTCTCCGGAGAAGGGCGGCATATAAATCGAACCAATAAATAAATAAATAAATATTGACCCCCTGCATCCCCCCAACTGGGGGGGGGGGAAATAAATTAACAATTCCAAGGGAATAAATGGTTTTTATAATCTCCTGCCATGGGGAGTCCACGTGCTAGTTAATTACAAGACATCGGTCTGGAAATAACCAGAGTCTTTTCTTTGGTCAATTGCACAGAAACACACTCACCCCTTATAATTATAATACATAGCCGGATTAGGGTCACACTGTCAGGACAATTAATTTACCAGCAGCCACCTCTCATTAAGGGAATGACAGCAAATGGGAGGGGAGGAGGGGAGGTAAGCGTTCTTAATTGAAAATCCCAGCCCGAGAATAGAACTGGACGGATTAGGGTGGCAGCGGACGGCGAAGAGGACGAGCGGACTTCGGCAGGACGGGTCACTGCCCTCCAGGGCTGCAAGAGAAGGAAGGCACTGGACTGAAGTGTCTTGAGGCTCTTTTGGCGGTCCTGGAGGAGGATACCGGTGGGTGGGTGGGTGGGTGCGCCTCCTTCCTCTCCAATTCACTTTGGCTGGGGAATTCTGGGAGTTGAAGTTCAGCCATCTTAAAACAGGCTGACTAGGGAATTCTGGGAGTTGAAGTTCACCCATATTAAAACATGCCAGCTGGGGAATTCTGGGAATTGAAGCTAACCCATCTGAAAGCATGCCAGTCAGGGAATTCTGGAATTTGAAGACCATCCACAAAAAAACATGCCGACTGGGGAATTCTGGGAGTTGAAGTTCATCCATCTTAAAACAGGCCGACTGGGGAATTCTGGGAGTTGAAGTTCAGCCATCTTAAAACAGGCCGACTGGGGAATTCTGGGAGTTGAGTTCACCCATCTTAAAGCATGCTAGCTAGGGAATTCTGGGAATCGAAGCCAACCCATCTGAAAGCATGTCAGTCAGGGAATTCTGGAATTTGAAGACCATCCACAATAAAACATGCTGGCTGGGGAATTCTGGGAATTGACGTCAACACAACCTTAAAGCATGCTGGTTAGGGAATTCTGGAATTTGAAGACTATCCATATTAAAACATGCCGGCTGGGGAATTCTGGGAGTTGAAGTCCACCAGTGGTGGGATTCAAGTAATTTAACAACCGGTTCTCTGCCCTAATGATTTCTTCCAACAACCAGTTTGCCAAACTGCTCAGAAAGTTAACAACTGGTTCTCCCGAAGTGGTGCGAACTGGCTGAATCCCACCACTGAAGTCCACCCATATTAAAACATGCCAGCTGGGGAATTCTGGGAGTTGAAGCCCTCACGTCTTCAAGTTGCCAAGGTTAAAGAATTTTGGGGAAGTGTCCGCAGCTACCTCTTGGCCTCTCTCTTGCAAGCAAGCATTTGCACACATGTGCGTCCAAATGACCTCAGTGAGCTAATAATCCTGGAATTACAGCTGCCTTTATTCCACATGCGCATTTCAATTACGGCACGGAGCAGCAGCGAGGATCTGGCATCCAGTCTTGGATTCTAGAGCAGCAGGTCCCGACGTATTAAAAACGCAGATGAAAATGGATTTCCAGCAAAGCTTAATCCAACTCCCAATTTTCACAGCCCCTCCCCACCCCCCCACCCCCAAAAAATAGGCTGCCTGCAATTACACACTTACAATTTAATTTGTCCAACAGGCTTAGCTGGGAAATTGTAAAAGGGGGAGGGGGGAGTTTGAAAGAAAAAAAAGGAGGGGGAAGAGTGAGAGACATGGGGGGGTGAAATAAATAAGCATTAGAGTGGGGGGAACACAATTTGCAGTATCGTCTTGCAAACACTGTCTCCGCTGGGAGGTATTTTTGGTGCCGTTGAGATACAGAATCAGACAGGTGAGGGTGACATCACTGAGGGCATGCGTCCTAACCGGGCTGATTGGGAATGTCTGCGTTGGGGGTCAAAAAAGTCAAAATGGCAGCTGGGACTGTCTCACCCACTTTTCTGTGTGCATTGCATGTTCTGTGCACCTTAAAAAGGAGCAGGGTTTCAACCACGCGCAGTTTTCTTTTGTCAATATCTTAAAATCCCCTTGGGCCATTTTCCTGGAAATTATATAAAAATGTAGACAGGATAGAAGAATTGTAAAGGGAAGAGAGATATAGATCTTGGGAACTTTTCTGCAAGGACCGGCTGATGGAAACTGAGCTGTCCCAGGCTGGAGAAAAGGTGGAGTCCAGACATTGTATCAGTGTTCAAATACATACGGGTAGTCCTGGACTTATGACTGTAATGGAGCCGGTCCATCATGGCCATAAGTCGTGACGGTCATAAAATCGGTCGGTCTTGGGCCTGATTTGATTTGATGAGCTTTTTGGCGACGGTCATTAAATGAATCCCCTTGGTTTTTAAGCAAATTTACCTGCCAGAGGAGGCTGCAGAGATAACGATTAGAAGTCTTTCCCACGGCCACAGAGACGAGATATAATGCATCTCAGTTGCATTTATGAACATTTTCTCTCCATAAAAGAAAAAAAATCCTGATCGTAAGACCCATATAGAAGGAGTGGTGCGGTGGCCTAGAGGTGGAGCTCTTGCCTCACCATCAGGAGGCTGTGAGTTCGATCCTAGGTAGAGGCAGATATTTCTCTCTCTGGGCACGATGAGAATATATCTGCTGAACAAAACTCCGCATTGGTGACAGGAAGGGCATCCGGCCAGTAAACACTCAGTTGCCCAGACTCCACCCCGCAAGGGATTATGGGGTCATTAAATGAAGATGATAAGAGCCAAATAGAAGTAGTGCTTGACTTATAACCATTTGTTCAGTGACTGAAGTTCCCACAACCCTGAAAAAAAAAAAGTGACTTACGATCATTTTTCACACTTAGGATCATTCACGGCAACATCCTCATGCTCGCTTGATCAAAATTCGCTTGCTTGGAAACTGGCATGTACTTACGACGGTTGTAGAATCCCGGGATCTCCTTTTGCGACCTTCAATGGGGAAACCAGATTCACTTCACAACTTGCACCTATTTGCTTAACAAGAAAGGTGGTAAAAAAATAGGACAACATTCACTTCACCACCGTCTCGCTTAGCAACGGAAATGTTGAGCTCAGTTGTAGTCGTACGTCGAGGACTACCTGTAGAACAGAAGAACTGCCTCCCGATGGAGGTTGTAGTTACTCCATCTCTGGAGGGTTTCGTGAAGATCACTGGATGATCAGCTGCCCAGGAAAATTTAATAGATTTTTCTTGCACAGGGATGGGCTAGAATTCAGGGCTAGATGATCTTTGCAACCTCTATTCTGATTCTGTTATATAAAGCCGGTAGATTTTCCTCCATTGTATGAATGACCTGCTTTTCTGCTGCCTGCTTATTCTGAAATTAAGCCTCCGTGGCCTGCATCCATGTTCACTCACATTTGCGTTGCGCTCAACTAAAGCACAAAGCCACAAATTTGAACGGTTGTGTTCCTATCGCATCAGTCTCCAAAAGAGTAAAGTACATTAAAGCTTAGCAAGAAGGCCTGGTTTATGCAACATGCTGGAAAAACAGCTGTACAGTAATTTCAATAAAATGCTCCATACCAAACTGCCCAAACTCATTCGGCCGGCTTTGGCACACATTGCACGAAGCACTGTTAAAGTAATTAAAATAAACCGCTGTTAAGTTGTTCATGAGTACAGCCAGGTTGCGCCCGATGGGATTAATGGTCAGCCATCAGCGGACACATAGAGATCGATCACCTTTCCACACCATTCAAAAAGAGACAGCAAAAGGCTAAGAAGGAAACAAGACACATCCTTCCTAGCAAGGCACATCCAGATAAGCAGGGATTGACACCAGACAAACAATGCTGCGGGAAAACAATATCCCGATCAAGGAACTACCGAGGAGAAAAGCATACCTCCAGCAACATCGGCAGGGCAAGCTACTGTTTATTAGGAGGAACCAAACTCAACACTCACTAGCTCTGATGAAGGTACCTAGTTGGGTAATGAAATGTCTATGAGCAAACAACCAAGTTCAGAGAGCACCAAGGACCCCACAGTGAAATTACCTTCTATTGGAAGCTTAACGTTTGATTGTAGTACAGTATAGCTGGATTGTAGATTGAAGCAAGCATGTTCAAAGAAACAATGTTCCAAGCAGTTCCATCTACGTTTTTTTGAGCATGGGACATGCCAATTTTAAGAAAAGTTGAGGATAATAAAAATAATTTTGATATAATTCAGGTGAGGCCATATATGCTTAAAGGGAGATGGGAAGTTAAGAAATATGATAAGAAAGAAAGAGAGAGAGAGAGAGAGAGAGAAAGAAAGAAAGAAAGAAAGAAAGAAAGAAAGAAAGGAAGGAAGGAAGAAAGAAAGAGATGCCTGATTCATACCCTATGCTAAGCCATAAAACCATTTGCTAAACTAGATTTTATTCACCAAATTATAATTACGCTAAACTATAAATTGTGGTTGACGAACCTCAGACACCAGGTTCACATACGTAACTACCGGTAGTAAACCCACAATCAATGAAATAACAGGATTGGTTAACTCTCAAATTCAGTTTATTTCAAATCTATAGTTGGTCAATTTCAGGAACAGTTCAAACCCTAGCCGAACTTACTAACCAAACATTGTTTAATTACAAAGGACAGTTTCAACTCATCTGCTTCTACGAACACAATGCTCAAAATCCCGCAACAAATATTCCTTTCCCCACCCGTTTTTTTTTTTTTTTTACAGTTATCCATCTCTTACCCAACGTGCGATGCCCATGGTATATAAGAGGTTGGGTCTGAATAAAAATTAAACCAACATTTTGACAGTCCATGGCAGAAACAATAGGCTGGGGATTAGCTAGTCAAAAGTGACTCCGGAAACACCAGGGAAGTTTTGTATGCTGCAATTAATTCATTACTCTTTGCTGTGCTTTTTCTCTTCCAATTTCACCAGGGAGTCTTTCTCCTTGTTGGTTAATTAGAATCAACATAGTCAGTATGGAAATGGAGTTAATTTGAGATACAAATAGGCATTCTCATTCACTCAACCCCAGGGGCAGGAGTCCAATTAACACCTCTCCTGCAGAAAACTTCGAGGGAAAACAAGAGTTTGGAACAAATGCCAGTTTAATGGGACATCTTGATCATCTACAGAGCAATTCAAATAAGGGAGATAGATGTGTTTACCCTGGAGCAGAGCAGGGAAACTGCCTGGTTTCTAATCTTGCAGGAATCCACAGATTTGAGAAGTGTTGAAGGTGCTGGTTTATTTATTTTTTTTCTCTCCAAGAAACCCTACCTTAGGACACTGGAGGTCCTTTGAGTTGAAACAGTAGGAAAATTCAGGTTTCTGCCTTACGTTTTGCCCTTCAAAATCCAATCAATTCAATTCAATCAATCGATTCAAACTTTTAGTACAACATGCGTACAATGAGATTGGCTGAGCGTCCCTTCATGCACCCTCCCACCAACTCAATACAATTCACAGTGTGAAAGACAGTAAAAAAAAAAGAAAAAATCCCTAGTCCAGTGAATCCTACTAACACACACACAGTCCTACTGCACCGTGTGAATTTACTGCACATCACGCCGGCCCTGCAACTCAATCGTACTATGTTGTTGTAAAGTTATTTTGCATAGTTGCAAAATTCAAAGAACTGAGCGAAAGCTAATAGGCACAAAGGTGTTTTTTTTTTTTTTAAAAGAAACGCTTCAAGAAATTATCACTTATAAATTGACTATCCGGAAATCCCTCCTTAGTTCTAGGTTGCTTCTCTCCTTGGTTCGTTTCCATCCGTTGCTTCTTGTCCTGCTTTCTTTGGAGAATAAGTTGACCCATTCTTCTTTGGGGCAGCCCCTCAAATATTGGAACACTGCTATCATGTCACCCCTTTTCATTTGTTGTTGTTGTTAGTTGTAAAATCGTGTCCGACCCATTGCAACCAGAGGTGGGTTTCAGCAGGTTCTGACCAGTTCTGAAGAACCGGTAGTGGAAATTTTGAGTAGTTCGGAGAACCGGTTGTAAAAATTCTGACTGGCCCCGCTCCCGTCTATTCTCTGCCTCCCGAGTCCCAGCTGATCAGGAGGAAATGGGGATTTTGCAGTAACTTTTCCCCTGGAGTAGGGTGGGAATGGAGATTTTACATTATCCTTTCCCTGCTACGCCCACCAAGCCACGCCCACAGAACTGGTAGTAAAAAAATTTGAAACCCACCACTGATTCCAACCCCATGGACAACTTTCCTCCAGGTCTTCCTGTCCTCTACCATCCCCTGGAGACCATTGAAGCTCACACCGACTGCTTCAGTGACTCCATCCAGCCACCTCCTTCTCTGCCGTCCCCTTCTTCTTTTGCCCTCCATCGTTCCCAGCATGAGGCTCTTCTCCAGGGAGTCCTTCCTTCTCATTAGGTGGCCAAAGGATTTGAGTTTCCTCTTCAGGATCTGGCCTTCTAAGGAGCAGTCAGGGTTGATCTCCTCTAGGACTGACCGGTTTGGTCCCCTTGCAGTCCAAGGGACTCGCAGGAGTCTTCTCCAGCACCGGAGTTCAAAGGCCTCGATTCTTTGGTGCTCAGCCTTTCTTATGGTCCATGTTTCACAGCCATCCATTGCAACTGGGAAAACCATCGCCTTGACTGTATGCACTTTTGTTGGCAGGGTGATGTCTCTGCTTTCTAGTATGCTGTCTAGATTTGCCATGGTTTTCCTCCCCAGGAGCAAGCGTCTTTTAATTTCTTGTCTGTAGCCCCCATCTGCGGTGATCTTGGAGCCCAGGAAGATAAAATCTGTCACTACGTCTATTTCTTCCCCATCTATTTGCCAGGAATTGAGAGGGCCGTGATGCCGTGATCTTAGTTTTCCTAATGTTGAGTTTCAAGCCAACTTTTACACTCTCCTCCTTCACCCGCATCTTCTTTTCATTAGACATACCCAATTCCAGCAACCGTCCTTCATACATTTTTGCCTCCAATGGCCCCCTAATCATCTTCGTTGCTCTTCCCCAGTCAGAATTTGGTTGGGGAAGCAAAGGGGTTGATTGCGCTAAGAGAATTTCGCAAGGAAATAGCTAATCAGGAAGCAGATTTGCAGTGCAAGCGGAGTCTTTTCAATTCACCTCCAAATGATGTTCTTATCTTTTGGAGACTGGTCGAATAATTAAGTTACTAATTTTGGGCCCTCCAGCCAAATAGCCCCAGCCTTATCCTGCTCCCATTTCTGAGGAATTCCTAGAGTTGGAAGTTTGCCTATCTTCACATTGGCAAGATTGAGAGATACCTTCATCAACTCTGGAAGCACAAAGAAAAGGGCCTGGTGGCTCAGCAGACTAAAAAGCATTGTGATTAACACCAGCTGCCTGCAATTACTGCAAGTTCGAATCCCACCAGGCTCAAGGTTGACTCAGCCTTCCATCCTTTCTAAGGTTAGGTAAAATGAGGACCCAGTTTGTGGGGGCAATAAGCTGACTTTGTATAAAATATACAAAAATATGAAGGCTATTGCTTAACACATTGTAAGCCGCCCTGAGTCTCCAGAGAAGGCGGCATATAAATCAAATTTTTTTAAAAATATAAAAAAATAAAGAGGCATTTCACTCATTCAATCATAATTCTTTCTTTAAGAAAATCTTTCCGGACTCATAGGCCTTTGAGAGACGGAGGCTTCCATGTATTTGCATTTGGGCCAAAACAAATTTGCATGCAAGAACACATTTGCATTGCAGCAAAACAATCTTGCATGCAAAAACATACATATCTGCATGTGGGAAAAGCCCTTTTGATATGGAGGGAAAAAAATCCTGAAGAAGAATCACATTGCCTTGGTATATTTTCTCCCCTCACATCCTACAGATATTTCTTGCATGGGGGGGGGGATCACTCTTGAGATAGCATCCAATGGTTAAGGCCCATTCAAAAAGTATTTGCATTGGGCCAAATGATCTTTCTTTCCAATGACATTTCTGTGGCTTCGTCAATGAAATTAACATGTTACTCCATTTTTACCACTCAGGAGACATTTCCTGAGGGTGAAGACAATGAATCCGTGGAACAATTTGCCTCCAGAAGTTGTGGGTGCTCCAACACTGGAGGTTTTTAAGAAGAGATTGGAAAGCCATTAGAGCAGAGGTAGGCAACCCGCAGCTCTGGAGCCGCATGTGGCTTTTTCATCCCTCTGCTGCAGCTCCGTCACCAGACGGCTCCACAATTGATAGGGCTTTTTGGTTAGGACAGGTAGAGGAAAAAGGACGCTGCACTAAGAGGAGACTGGTGGGAGAACTAGATTTCCGGTTGCCTCCAGAATTGAACGGGGTGGGGGATGGGGGGCTTCCGGTTAGGACATTTGCGGCTCTTTGAGTGTTTAAGGTTGCCGACCCCTGGTATAAGGTTTCCTGCCTGGGCAGAGGAGGTTGGACTAGAAGACCTCCAAGGTCCCTTCCAGCTCTAGGATTCTATGTTCTCTGAGTATGTAGTTGACCCTTTCAGTAAGGCCATTTCTTCAACCCCCCCAGCCCCAAGGTCCAAAGCGGGAGGGGGGAACCACAGCCAGGACAAAACTACCCCTGTGTGCAAATCCTTCCAGGAATTCCAAGCTCTCGTTAATACCTTCAGAAATGTTCCAAGGAGGGAGACGCAGGCTGCCTGTGCAGTCCCAGGGCAGAGTTGTCGAAGGGTGGGGGCAATGGTAGTGGTGGTGGGAAACAGGAACAGACTGGACCATGTACAGGTAGTCCTCGACTTACGGCCAAAGTTTCCCTTGCTAAGAAAGGCCTTTTTTGACTTCTGCCCCATTTTACCACCTTTTTTGCCACCGTTGTGAAGCGAATCGCTTGCCGTTGCGAAGTGAATTGCGCCGTCATTAAGCAAATCTGGCTTGTCCCATTGACTTTGCTTGTCGGTTGTAAATGGTGATCAGGTGATCCTGGGGAAACTCAACTGTCATAAATACACAAATGGGGGCCTGAATTTTTGATCACGCAAAGCTTCAAAAATCATCGAGTGTGAAAACCGATCGCGAGTTACTTTTTTCCCCAGTGACGTTGCAATTTCGAACGGACACTAAACCAACAGTCGTAAGTCGAGGACTACCTACACCACTGAACCCCTGCCTCATTTGTCCGTCCTTGGCTTCTTGTGGATATCCTGAGCTCTTTTGGTGAATTCAGAGCTGTTACAGCTCCCCCAACCACAACCAGCTCCAAATTATTTAAAAAAAAAATTTAACAGTATAAATAACGGCATAAGGGAGATTCTATTAAACTCTGAGAGATCACCACAATGTAAAAAAGATGTGGAGACTCTAGAAAGAGTGCAGAGAAGAGCAGCACAGAAGATATGGGGACTGGAGGCTAAAACATAAAAAGAACGGTTGCAGGAACTGGGTATGTCTAGTTTGATGAAAAGGACTAGGGGAGACATGACAGCAGTCTTCCAATATCTGAGGGGCTGCCCCCCAAAAGAGAGAGTCAAGCTATCCTCCAAAACCCCTGAAGGCAGGACAAGAAGCAACGGATGGAAACTAATCAAGGAGAGAAGCAACCTAGAACTAAGGAATTTCCTGACCGAACAATTAATCAGTGGAACGACTTACCCCCAGAAGTTGTAAATTCCCCAACACTGGAAGTTTTTAAGAAGAGATTGGACAACCATTTGTCTGAAATCATATAGGGTCTCCTGCTTGACCAGGAGGTTGGACTATAAGACCCCCAAGGTCCTTTCCAACTCTGTTATTCTATTCTATTCTACTCCATTCTATTCAGGACAAAATCAAGAGGAGAAAAAAAAATACTGGGCATATCCTGTCCTGGAATATGCCACTACTACACTCGCTAAGCTGAAATCCAACAAACCACGTTAGAGCTAGAGATGACACGTAAACTAAACAGGACAATTAATCAGTGGAAGGGCTGGCCTTCAGAAATCGTGGGCGCTCCGTCACTGCAGGTTTTTAAGAAGAGACTGGACAGTCGCTTGTCTTGAGATTTTATAGGGTCTCCTGCTTGAGCAGGGGGCTGGACTAGAAGACCTCCAAGGTCCCTTCCAGCTCTATTCTGATTCTAAAAACCACAGGCTTGCCAAGTATTGCTGAGGTCCTTGGACTTCGGTGTATAAAAATCTCATCTGCCTGCATGCATTCTCCCTTGGTAGTTTTTGAATGAGACTCTACTGCCCTCTGCTGATCAGAAGGTATTTTACAGGAAGTTCAGTGTTGGGGACTTTTCACAAAATTTCGCAGCTTTACATTGGTACCTTGGTACTCATTTGTGTTGAAACTCATCGAATTCGGTACTCGGTGCGTTTTGACATGTAGATTTTGTAGTTGTCCTTTAGTACTCAACGTGCAAGCCAGAATTTGTCGGTGTGTGCTGCCTTGTGATTCACTACCTTATTCCTTAAGGGGGGGGAAAATCTGTTTGGTACTCACAGAGCCTCCTGGAACCAATTCATGATGAATAGAGAGAATACATATATATATATGTATACATGTGTGTGTGTTTATAATTATTTTTCTGCTTGGGGATAAGGATAATATAGAAATATAGGATTGCTGCACAAGCTAGCAAGGTTTCTACTCAAGATTGCTTTATGAATGACACAAGCAATTAAATATGATATATGATATATGATATCATATATGATAAATATTAAATATAGGAGCCTGAGTGGCGTAGGAGGCTAATGCCTCCTATTAAGGCAGCATTTAACATCCAGTTGCCTACAATTACTGCGAGTTCTAATCTCACCAGGCTCAAGGTTGACTCAGCCTTCCATCCTTTCTAAGGTGGGTAAAATGAGGACCCGGTTTGTGGGGGCAATAAGCTGACTTTGTATAAATACACAAAAGTATGAAGGCTATTGCTTAACGCATTGTAAGCCGCCCTGAGTCTCCAGAGAAGGGCAGCATATAAATATAAATTAAAAAAAAAAGACTAAGCAGTGTGCAGCAGCAGCCAAAAAAGCCAATGCAATCTTAAATTGCATTAACAGAGGGATTCAATCAAGATCACGAGGTGCTAATACCACTCTATAAAGCCTTTTTAAGACCACACCTAGAGTCCTGCATCCAGGTTTGGTCACCACACTATAAAGAAGATGTTGAGACTCTGGAAAGAGTGCAGAGAAGAGCAACTAAGATGATTAGGGGACTGGAGGCTAAAAACATATGAAGAACGGTTGCAGGAACTGGACATGGCTAGGCTAGGGAAGGACCAGGGGAGACATGAGAGCAGTCTTCCAATAGATTAACAGTTGGAAGGGACCTTGTAGGTCATCTAGTCCAACCCCCCACCCAAGCAGACCATACACCAATATTTGAGGGGCTGTCACAGAGAGGAGGGATGGGCAAGCTATTTTCCAAAGCACCCAAAGGCCAGACAAGGAATAATGGATGGAAACTGATCAAGGGGAGATTTAATCTAGAAATAAGGAGAAATTTACTGACAGTGAGAACTATCAACCCATGGAACAGAAGTTGCCTTCGGAAGTTGTGGGAGCTTCATCCCTGGAGGCTTTCAAGGAGAGACTGGACTGCCCTCTGTCAGAAATGGTGTATGGTCTCCTGCTTGGGCGGGGGGTTGGACTAGATGACCTACAAGGTCCCTTCCAACTCTGTTATCAGAACTTCCATCTATTCCGTTATTCCATATTGTTTTCTATTCTGGCACATTTGGTTGAAGAGCTTCACAAACTCAACGGCTGTCTGTCCGTGAAAAAGGATTTTCCATTAAGGCAAAAGGAAAGAAGCCAGATTGTTTTCATTCAACATTTATTTTGTTTCCTTACTGTCTTCAAGGTGGTTCCCTATTGATACAAAGGTTAGAGTCACAGACACAAGACAAATGGAAAAGAGGAAATTAAAGAAAGCACTCCTTGTCTAAATACAAAGAAGAAGAAGAAGAAGAAGAAAAAAAAAACTCCACACGGTAAACAGAAGTGTGTAGTGTTTTGCAAAAACACTTTTACAAACTCAAGACCAAAAAACTCTTTATATCGCTGAAACGCCTGCAATTATATTTTTTAAGTTTTGTATATAAAACCGGATCATTTCAAAAATGTCCCCTTGTTGGGTTTGGATTTTTTTTTCTTTTCTTTTTTTTTCTTTTCTTTTTTTTTTTTTGCAATTCTGGAAACGAAAAAGGTTTACAAAAAAAACATTATCCAGACGTCTTGCAGATTTCAAAGGTTTTGTTTTCTTTCGTGTGTTTTTTTTTTTTTTTGCTTGTACATGATGAACAGCAATCAGGTCTCCTGAACTCTGGAGAGCTACTATGATAGATTATCTAACGTTTCCTCACATGTCCTAGCTACTACAAACAGGAGTAGGAAGGGGGGGGGGGGCGGGGGGGAGAGAGAGAAAGAGAAAAGGAAAACCTGGAGTGTATTCTAATACACGAGCAGGGTGGGGGCTGCCAAGAAAAGGGGGTGTTTTAAGTGTTGGATGAGGAGTGGAGCTTAAGCCCGTTCACCACGGATTCGGCGGGCCAGCTGTATGTCTTTTGGCATGATAGTGACCCGCTTGGCATGGATGGCACACAGGTTGGTATCCTCAAAGAGACCCACAAGGTAGGCCTCGCTGGCTTCCTAAAGGATGCAGAAAGGCACAATTAGAAAACAGGGACTGATCGTTACTCAATCTAAGTCAGGATGGGATTATAAATTCCTCTTTGCCGTTTGCCGTAATCTTCTGGCCTTTCCTGGCCTCCCACCCACCCCCGTCACATCCATACCGTGTCTGTTCTATTTGGGCAATTGTTGCTCTCTCGATACTGCCAATGTCAAAAAAGGAAAGGTAAGGTCATTGGATGAGGATATTTCAGGGTCCGTCCGTCCCCTCCAAGTCTTTCAATGTATTCAAAAGAGAGTTTTCCAGGCTCTGGGCTTCACCAGTCTAACCGTGGCAGAGAAAGGAAAAACTCTGCAGAAATCCAGAGGCCTCTCATTTATTTATTTAGTTCAGTTTATATGCCGCCTTTCTCCGGAGACTCAGGGCGGCTTACAATGCATTTAAAAAACCATTATAAAAACATTTAAAATTAAAATATTAAAACCCATTCACACCATTCATGGACGGATCTCACAAGATCGAGATCAACGGTCCCAGGCCTGCCAGAAAAGCCAGGTCTTCCCCGCTTTTTGGAAGGCCAATAGAGTGGGGATGGTCCGGACCTCAGGAGGTAACTGGTTCCAGAGAGCTGGGGCAGCCACAGAGAAGGCCCTCCAGCCGGCATTGTTTAGCTGACGGGACCCAGAGGAGACCAACTCTGTGGGATCTTACCAGTCGCTGGGAGCTATGTGGTAGAAGGCGGTCTCGAAGATAACCTGGCCCTGAGTCATTGCAGAAGAAAGCATACCAAACGGCATAAGCTTATGTGCCAGAAGATTGGGACTGGCAGTATTAAGGGGTACAGTCCTACAGCAGAGAAGGGCCTTTGGGGCAACATTTTTGAGATACGTTTGGCCGTTAGCGGAACAGTTGTCTGACTGTACCTTAAAACAGGAAGAGAGAGATTTTGAGGGCACACCGACCTGCAAAGCCCCGATGGCAGCACTCTGGAACCGCAGGTCTGTCTTGAAATCCTGAGCAATTTCACGGACCAGGCGCTGGAAGGGCAGCTTCCGGATCAGCAACTCTGTGGATTTTTGATACCGCCGGATTTCTCGCAGGGCCACAGTGCCAGGCCTGGATGAGATAGCGTGGAAATAACTTTAACATGGCTCACCTCCCGCAAGCAACTCCCAGGATCCCTTCAGAATCAGAAACGTTCTTTCCCACCGAAAAAGTCTGTAGAGATTCTCAGTCATCAATCACGGTTGTCCCAAAGGTGCTTTTTTCAGGAGGCAACTGGACTTTCTTGGGTTTTTTTTTTCTTTCGAAGAGGTTTCGCTTCTCATCCAAGAAGCTTCTTCAGCTCATAGTTGAAGATATGAATCTATTTTGTGACTCTATGAATGAACATAGATAGTTGATCCCCCACTATCCTGTCAGAGCTGAAGAAGCTTCTTGGATGGGAAGCGAAATGTCTTCAAAAGAAAAAAACAAGAAAGTCCAGTTGCGCCCTGAGAAAGCACCTTTGGGATTTCCACAGGAAAGTTATTAATGGTGGCAAATCAAACAAAATGGACAGGCAAACTTCCCCAAAGGACAAATAATTCTGGAGGAGAGAATGGGGCCCGGTTGGGTTGCAGGGCCTAGAGCAGGGGGTCCTCGAACTTTTTAAACAGGGTGCCAATTCACGGTCCCTAAGGCAGTTGGGGGGGGCCAGACAGGCTGGGTGGGCATGGCTAGGTCATGTGACTAGGTGGGTGTGGCCAATTTAAAAGCCCATTGAACAATGCACACAAATTAAACTTTAATTTGTTTTGCTCCTGGGGGTGTTTTATTTGCTTTTGTTTGCATGGTGCTCTTTTGGTTGACTTTTCTTTTTACTAGATCGTTTTTTCAGTTGTTTAGGAGTCTAGTGGTCCACTTCAGGAAACTCAGTTTTGCAGCAATTCTTCTCAGCCTCAAGGAGCTTGAGAAATCTCTGTGTCTCTGTCTCTCTCTTTCTGTCTCTCTCTCCACCTCTTTCTCTCTCTCTCTCCCTCTCCCTCTATCTATCTCTCTTTCTCTATCTAACTTCTGGAGGCATGGGAGGTGAAAAACAAGCCATTTTTGCCCATTTTTTTGGCTTCCTGGGGCATCTGTGTACCCCGTTTTTCACCTCCCCCGCCTCCAACAGCATTCTGCAGGCCAAAACCAGGCAAAAATGGCCCATTTGGGGGAGCAAAAATGGGCCTTCTTGCCTGTTTTTTTGGCCGCCTGGGACATCTGTGCACCCCATTTTTCACCTCCCCCGCCTCCAGAACGTCTCTGCAGGCCAAAATTGTTGGCTTTACTTTCAGTTCCAGCCTGCGGGGCTGGCAAAGGTAAGTACTGTGCTTGGCCGAAGGGTTGGCAGGGCGATGTGAGTGGGGCAGCCTCGTGGTCCTGAGCGGGCTGGATTAATGGCTTTGGCGGGTCGTATGCAGCCCGTGGGCCGTAGTTTGAGGACCCCTGGCCTAGAGCAACCACTCCCCAATTCCACCAAAAGGCTTAATCCAAATACCTGTAACGGTGAGGTTTTTTCACTCCACCAGTCGACGGTGCACTTTTTCGAGCAGCTTTTGTGGCCAGCTGCTTTCGTGGTGCTTTCCCACCAGTGGATTTACGGGCTGTCTGCTTGGTACGGGCCATTCTGGAAGTTTCTTAGGATGCAAAACCTCTGCTAACGAAAAGAGAGGATCCTTCATTATAAGACAACAGCACTCTTCCAATGTGTTCTTGTTTTAAAAGAAAACACTAAGAAGCCTGACAATTTTTGAATATTTATCTTGATGTACAAAGTCAACTCGCTTTCTTGGAAAACAGTCTGCACACAAAGAATATATTTATAAATAGAATAAAATGAGAGAAAGGGAAAAAAAAACCTTCCAATGTTTCAAAAAATAACTTTCCTACTTTGGCAGCCAAAATCTGTGGACAATGTGAGTTTCTTGAAACCCTCTTTCTTCCAACATACTTGTATTATTTCAGAAGTTTCTTCTGTAAACTAATGTAAAAGATCCCATATTTTTTTCCTGACTGTTTACAAATCACTCAGCTTCAGGAAAAGTGATATTCTGAGTTCTGGACACTGCAAGAGAGGGCTTACCTCTCCTCCTATTCTAAAACAACTCATAAGGCTAAGCAGTCCTTGATTTATGATTGTAAATCATAAATGACAGTAATTGAGCCCAGAATTACAGTTGTTCAGTTGTCGGGGTCATAAATCGAGGCATCGGGTGACTAGAGTCAGTTGTTTTTGAAGCAGTTGTTAAATGGATCAATTTTATCCAATGGGTTTTGGGGGTTTTTTTTTGCTGGAAATCAGAAGCAAGCACCAGAAACCAGCAAAAAAGGTTGAAAATTATAGTTATGCGACCAAAGGATGCTGCAAGATGAACCTGTTGCCAAACACCCAGAAATGCGATCCTGTGATTGCAGGAAGGGGAGGGGGGAGACACACTGTAACTTCAAAATTGAGGTGCTAAGTAGCTTTTGCGGGTCCATCATAATGGTCACTAAGCAACTAGTGGCGTAGGAGGCTAATGCCTCCTACTAAGGCAGCATTTAACATCCACCTGCCTGCAATTACTGCGAGTTCAATTCTCACCAGGCTCAAGGTCGACTCAGCCTTCCCTCCTTTCTAAGGTAGGTAAAATGAGGACCCAGTTTGTGGGGGCAATAAGCTGACTTTGTATAAAAATATACAAAAGGATGAAGGCTACTGCTTAACGCACTGTAAGCCGCCCTGAGTCTCTGGAGAAGGGCGGCATATAAATCAAATTTTAAAAAAACAACAAAAAAAACCCCCTAATCATAAATCGAGGACTACTGGTATTGTCAAACTGCAAGGCATGCCTACAGTCCTTGGATCCGAGTAGGATCCACCGGATCTCCTGGACCACATTTTAAAAAGTTTTTTTAAAAAACAAAAAAAAAAAAAACCTGGATGCTTCAACGCAGTTTTGGAGAGGAATGATCTTATTCAGGCCGCACTTGTCCCAAGATTTTAAAAAATGGTGCTGGATCTGTTTAGATTAGAGAAGTCTGATTACAGTTTGTCTTATTTTTGTATTTTGTGTGGGTGTAGTTTCTCTAACGTTGTAAGCCACTTGCTCTGACTGAAGCGGCACAGAGGTTGCAGTAAATACAGGTGGTCCTCGACTTACAACAATTTGTTTAGTGACCGTTCAGTTACCACGGCACTGAAAAAAGTGACTTATGAACTGTTTTTTCCACACTTATGACCGCTGCAGCTGGTCACGTGATCAAAATTCAGAGGGCTTGGCAACTGACTCGTATTTATGACGGTTGTAGTGTCCCCAGGGCCATGTGATTAACCTCCTGCGACCTTCTGACAAGCAAAGTCAATGGGGGAAGCCAGATTCACTTAACAACCATGTTGCTGACTTGACAACGGCAATGATTCACTTAACAACCAAGTTACTTATCAACTGTGGTGATTCACTTAAGAACTGTGGCCGTAGGTCGTAAAAATGGGTCACTTGACACTTAATGTCTCACTTAGGAACAAAAATTGGGGGGCCTCCATTGTGGTCGTAAGTCGAGGACTCCCTGCAAAAGGAGGATTAACGTGCTGGGCAGGCAATAACTTTGCAGCACAAGCCAACATCTTAAATATTGGCAAAACCTATACCTAAAAACCCAGCTTTTTTTCGTGTTTTCTTGTTATGCACCAACTTTGAACGAAGAGGCCACAAAAAAGCTTTTTAAAAAAAAATCCATTAAAAGTGGATAAGTGTAATAAATGAAACAGATATTAAGGTAGCATCAGCTCCCAGGAACAAAAAAGAGGAAGAGAAAAAAAAACAAAACCAAAAAAAACCCTCGGCAGCCTCGTAATTAACCTCTACAAATAATTATAGAGATACAACTATCCGACTTCAACTCCCAGAATTCCTACTTAGCAGCTCCTTCCCAAATAAAC
>WNWU01000046.1:599819-612819 GCA_012654045.1 Ptyas mucosa | reverse complement strand
CAGCCAGCTATGCTGGCTGGAGAATTCTGGGAGTTGAAGTCCACAAGTCTTAAAGCGGCCAAGTTTGAAGACCTCTTGGTGTAGGACAATTGGGGGGGAGTGTTTGGCTGGGAGAGAGCCCCTTCAGCTCAGAGTCGGGTAATTTCCAAATTGGGAAGCAGGAATTAAATTTCTCAGCACCCACCGACCAGGTGCGCGAGATCCTGCCTGGAAGCCAGTGCAAACCCTGGTTTAAGGCTTAGCCAAGGGAGTATTGTGGGGGATTCTGGGGGTTGAAGTCCACCTGGCTTAAAATCCATGAGTTTGAGAAGGCTGCTTCTTAGGAATTGCAGCCGGTTGCAATTCAAATTACAGATGATGGTTGCAATTCAAATCCGCAGCCTTTTTTTTGTTGTTGCCTGGGGCAAACAGCTGAGTTGGAGGCTAACCTGCTCAGCCACTGATGGGGAGGACCCAGGCTGATCTTGGCCCTCAGGGGCTCTGCCAATGCCTTAAGTCTCAACTTTCAAGTGCCAAGTTTGTACAATGGGGGGGGGGGACTCTTTGCAAAGTTCTCCTGAGACAAAAGCCCCATCTGCATGACTTTAACTCCCCGCATGTCAAAAGGATTGCTTCCCAATTTGTCCCCCCCCCCTTATCAGGAAGCCTTTCATACCCCAAAATGTAGATTAAGAACATAAAGAGAATAATAGAGTTGGAAGAGACCTGGGAGGTCTTCTAGTCTATCCCCCTTTCTCAGTTCCTGTTTCACCCTGGACAATTTGGCCGTCCAACCTCTTGAAAACTATCAGAGAGGGGGGTCAGTTTAAAATGTCTCTGCCGTGATTTGAGTAATGGGTTTGAGCCCAAAGGAGGGGGGGAAATCACTTTTTTACCCAATTTGGGATAATTTACCCAGATTTTGGGGGACAGCCCTGCCTTAGATCCTTGCTTTTATAGGAAGCTGTTGTAGCACTGAGTGAAATCTACTCAAGGAAGTGGCTTTATATGTTGAAATAAGACCCGTGCTTTTAAAATTTGTCAATACAATTGTTTGCTCTTCAAAGAAAAATTCTTTTTCTTTTTCCTCCTCAATGATTTCTTTTTAAAGCCTTGTGTTAAAATGCACCAGTTGATCGGAATTTCACCCCAGCATCCATTAAAACCATTTTCTTTTTCTCTGTTAACGAATGACTTGCTAGCTTGCTGTTATCAATAAACTTCTTCAGATCACCTTAAAAACACGTTTTGCATCAGAGGATGTCGAATATGATTGAACTCGGATAAGTTTCCCTTCTTTCTTGCAAGAATCCTTATCTAGGATGTGAATCTACCTGATTGTGACTTTTTCAAATCATTATTTCTTTTGTTGCAAACAGACTAGAATAGAATAGAATTTTTATTGGTCAAGTGTGATTGGACACACAAGGAATTTGTCTTGGTGCATACGCTCTCAAGTGTACATAAAATAAAAGATATGTTGCAAACAGACTAAAACAGTTTCTTGGTGCCAAAGCTGGTTAAACACACGCTCCCACACGCCAAATGAAATATTAATAAAAGTCGCAAATATATTCACCAGGGGCCTGAAAAGGACGTTTCTTCTAATAAGTGTTAAAGATAAAAATAATGTATTTTTCCAGATATTCCCCCTTTCTTTTAGTTTACTGTCACTGCACCTTGTACGACGAAATTAAATGCCATCTTCAGAGTACATTATAACTATAAAAATAAAACACAAACACACATCCTTCGCATTCTACACAATGACTGACCTCACACAAAAACTGGTTTAACTTTCTTATTGAATTCACGTAGGTTCTCTGTTTGCAAAAATGCAGCTTACTGCACGGTTGCATTCAGACCTGCCTCCATGAATAACTGCACAGAGTTGGAAGCCGTGGTGGGTTGCACATGCGCAGAAGTGTCGCGAATGCGCGCATGTCCTTGGTGGTGCACCTAGAGCCTTGGTGGTGCAGTGGACTAAAGTGCTGTTAACTAGCACCAGCTGCCTGCAATTACCGCGAGTTCAAATCTCACCAGGCTCAAGTTGACTCAGCCTTCCATCCTTCCGAGGTAGGTAAAATGAGGACCCGGATTGTGGGGGCAATAAACTGACTTTGTATAACAAAGAACACCGCTTGGGGGGGGGGTCAAAAGCCCTATTAAGCAGGTATATACAAAAGTATGAAGGCTATTGCTTAATGCATTGTAAGCCGCCCTGAGTCTCCGGAGAAGGGCAGCAGATAAATCGAACCAATAAATAAATAAATAAGTAAATGTCCATGAGCGAACCGGTAGCAACAGGATTTGAAACCCACTACCGGTCGGAAGGGACCTTGGAGGTCTTCTAGCCCAACCCCCTGCCTAAGTTAATAAATAGATTTAAAACTAATTAAGTGTGGTATGTTAGGGAACTGTAGCTTCTAGATTTGGTTAAACCAAATCTAGAGCTTTGGATAGTACAGTGGTCTAAAGCCCTGTTATTAACACCAGCTGCCTGCAATTATTGCAGGTTCGAATCGCACCAGGCTCAAGGTTGACTCAGCCTTCCATCCTTTCTAAGGTAGGTAAATTGAGGACCCAGATTGTGGGGGCAATAAGCTGACTTTGTATAAATATACAAAAGTCTGAAGGCTATTGCTTAGCGCACTGTAAGCCGCCCTGAGTCTCTGGAGAAGGGCGGCATATAAATCAAATTAAAAAAAAAACCATCCAGCCAATAAAACAACGTTGACGGCTTCTGACAAGCGAAGTCAACGGAGAAGCCAGATTCACTTAATAAACCTGTTGCTAACTCAACAACTGCGACAAGGTTGTAAAATGGGGCGAAACTCCTTTAACCGATGTCTCACTCGGCAACAGAATCTTTTCAGCTCAAGTGTGGTCATAAATAGAGGACTTAAAGGGCTGTCACAGAGAAGAAAAGGCCGACCTGTTCTCCAAAGCACCCTGAAGGCAGGACAAGAAGCAACGGATGGAAACTAACCCAAGGAGAGAAGCAACCTGGAACTCAGGAGGGATTTCCTGATTAGTGAGAACAATTCACCGGTGGAACAACTTGCCACCAGAAGTTTTGGGTGCTGCATCGCTGGAGGTTTTTAAGGAGAGATTGGACCGCCGTTTGTCTGAAATGGGATAGAAGCAGAATAACAGAGCTGGAAGGGACCTTGGAGGTCATCTAGTCCAACCCCTTGCTCAAGCAGGAAACCCTATACCGTTTCAGACAAATGGCTGTCCAGTCTCTTCTTAAAGACCTCCAGTGTTCGAGCATTCACAATTTTTGGAGGCAAGTCGTTTCACTGATTAATTGTCCTCAACTGTCAGGCAATTCCTCCTTAATTCTAGGTTGCTTCTCTCCTTGATTCCTTTCCATCCGTTGCTTCTTCTCCTGCCTTCAGGGGCTTCGGAAAATAGATGGACCCCTCCCTCTTCTTTGTGGCAACCCTTCAAATTACCGGAACGATGCTATCATGTCACCCTTAGTTCTTCTTTTCCTTACTCCGGGTCTCCTGAATAAGCAG
Organism: Ptyas mucosa; assembly: GCA_012654045.1. Lineage (NCBI taxonomy): Eukaryota > Metazoa > Chordata > Lepidosauria > Squamata > Colubridae > Ptyas > Ptyas mucosa. The sequence goes on along the minus strand of WNWU01000046.1, from coordinate 609,316 downwards.
GAGGGGGTTGGACTGGAAGACCTCTAAAGTCCCTTTCAAACTGTGTCCTTCTGTATCGCGTATCCCTCTTCTCTAACTTGTACAGGACGTCCCGTCCTGGTCTAACCCCAGGAGCCTTAAGAATGCCGTGAGCTCACACAGTTCAGCTCCTCAAGAGCTTCTTCCAATATTGACTGTCCTTTTCACCCAGCCCTCCTTCCACCCCCCCCCCCCCCCCCCCCCCCCCCCCCCCCCCAAACACCCTCCAATGCAACTTTTTGCTCGCTTGCTAGAAAGCACTTGGGGAGAAGCAGGTTCCCGGTGGCGCCAGCAAGGAACGCAATCTTGTTGACTTTTCCTCTCTTCGCTGAAGATTAAAGGCGCCAATTGTTTGAAGGTGGGTCACTCTGAACAGGAAATGACCCCCCGAGCATGGAGAGATTTGTTTTCTCTCCCCCCCCCCCCCCCCCGCTGCTCTTCAGGCCTGAAAAACATCAGCGAAAGGCTATTGGGTCTGTTGGCGCTGGGTTCAATCCGTGCCTTTGCCCCCAAACGCTGCCTTTGCCCCAGACGCTTGCTGAAGTGTGGACTGTATCACCGTCAGGCTTACTTCTTGGGGCCTGTCAAATTCAACCTTCCTAACTTTGGTGGAAGAATAACAGAGTCGGAAGGGACCTTGGAGGTCTTCTAGTCCAACCCCCTGCTCAGGCAGGAGGCCCTATACAATTTCAGACAGGTTGGCTGCCCAGTCTCTTCTTGAAAGCCTCCAGTGGTGGAGCACCCACAACTTCTGGTGGCAAGCTGTTCCACCGGTTAATTGTTTTTTTCCGCGGGAGCTCAGCTGCCTCTTGTGGTTTTTCCCTCCATCTGTCTCCCAAGGCCCTTTACACATAGCATTACAGAACCCTAAGGCAGGCTGAATTGATGCCAGGTTTTGGCACAAATACGCAATGTGGTGGAATAGTCTTGCATTCTTAGGGGGCGGGCAGGGGATATGGGTGGGGCTGCTCGCTTCCCATAAGTCTCCAGAACCTCTAATTTTGAAAAGGAGAAGAAACAGACCTTGGGATGCTGGCAGGGAAGCCACGAGTCAGTCAATCAATCAATCAATCAATCAATCAGAATAGAGCTGGAAGGAACCTTGGAAGTCTTCTACTCCAACCCACTGCTCAACAGAAGATACATAATCCCAGGTCCTATAAATAATCCAACCCCCTGCTCAAACAGAAGACCCTATATGGTTTCAGACAAGTGGCTGTCCAGTCTCTTTTTAAAAACCTCCAGTGTTGGGAGCGCCCACAATTTCTAGTGGCAAGCTGTTCCACTGGTTGATTGTTCTCACTGTCAGGAAATTTCTCCTTAGTTCCAGGTTGCTTCTCTCCTGGATGAGTTTCCATCCGTTGCTTCTTGTCTTGCCTTCTGCTGCTTTGGAAAATAAATCGACCCCCTCTTCCTTGTGGCAGCCCCTCGGGAGATAGGGCGGTATATAAATTAAATAAGCCTATAAACCTATAAACATTGGAAGGCTGCTATCACATCCCTCTTAGTCCTTCTTTTCTCTAGATTAGCCGAACCCAAATCCTGCAGCCGTTCTGTTTTAGTCTCCAGGCCTTTAATTGTCTTAGTTGCTCTTCTCTGCACTTTTCCCCACCCCAAAGTTTCAACATCTTTTTTGTCATGTGGTGACCAAAAATGGATGCAATATTCCAGGTGCGGCATGGCCTTACTAAGGATTTATAAAGCTAGACTAGACATAACCAATTCCTGCAAGAAAGGGGCTGCCCCAAAGAAGAGGGAGTCAAGCTATTCTGCAAAGCACCAGAAGGCAGGACAAGAAGCAACAAATGGAAACGAATCCAGGAAAGAAGCAACCTGGAATTAAGGAGAAAATTCCTGACAATTAGAACAATTAATCCGTGGAACTGCTTTCTTTTTTTAAAAATTTTATTTATATGCCGCCCTTCTCCGGAGACTCAGGGCGGCTTACAATGCGTTAAGCAATAGCCTTCCTACTTTTGTATATTTTATACAAAGTCAGCTTATTGCCCCCACAAACCGGGTCCTCATTTTACCCACTTTAGAAAGGATGGAAGGCTGAGTCGACCTTGAGCCTGGTGAGAATTGAACTCGCAGTAATTGCAGGCAGCTGGATGTTAAATGCTGCCTTAGTAGGAGGCATTAGCCTCCTACGCCACTCAGGCTCCTGCTTGCCCCCAGAAGTTGTGGGTGCTCCAAGACTGGAAGTTTTTACCAAGAGACCGGACAGCCATTTGTCTGAAATGCTATAGGTGAGTGATAGCTAACCTTTTTGCCATCACGTGCCAAAAGTAGGGGTAGTGGGGGGGGGCGATTGCGTGCACGCGTGCCTACAACCATAATTCAATGCGCCCCATCCCCCCACGCATGCACGTATGACCCCCTCGCTGTCCCCCCGCTTTTGGCACTCGATGGCACGGTAGGCTCAGTAGGCCCATTTTTTACCCTCCCCAGGCTCCAGAGCCTTTCTAGGAGGCTGGGGAAAGCGAAAACAGCCTCCCTCCCCCCTTGAGGCCCTCCGGAGGCCTGGAAACAGCCCGTTTCCCGACTTCCAGTGGACCCGGAAGGCCCAAAAATCAGCTGGCCAGCGCACACATGCATGCTGGACTGAGGTAGGGCAACGCTCACGTGCCCACAGATATGGCTCCACGTGCCACCTGTGGCAGCCGTGCCATAGGTTCGCCATCACGGCTATAGGGTCTCCTACGTGAGCTGGGGGTTGGACTAGAAGATCTCCAGGTCCCCTTCCAACGCGCGTTATTCTGTTCTGTGCTGAGCGAATACACAATACACAACGCCACGCTAAAGCAAACACAACTCTAAGGAAGATTGGTCATGTTCAAGAGCTCCTCTTCCAAAGGGTAGGCACCCAGCAAACACGGCTGACTCAAGCCACTTGGCACAGCCAGCTGGCAGAAGCTGAGGTCCAAGTGCTAAACAAACAACTCTCTTGTGGGGCAGGCACCCGGGACGCCGTATTCCCGAAGGGTGACTCAAGCCACTCAAGCTCAGCATCTCAGGGTCTTGAATAGGGTTGCACCACCTCCCCTTGCCCCCACCTTGGAACAGACTGGCGTCTCCCTAGGGTAAGCCGTGGTTTTCCTCAAGACTCCTTGAGTTTCGCCAAGACAGAGTTGGGGAGGGAAGGTGTGCCACTGGCCCTCAGCCAAGCCCCTCACTTCACCTGGGCTGGTCCAATGGTACACAGCCCAGCCTTTTGTTCTCCCCAAACTTTCTCTTCTCAAGTTTTTTCCCCCCCTCTAGTTTTGTTTCCATGGTAGTTCAACAGGCTGGGCGAAATCAAATATTTTGACCTCCCTACCCCTCCCGTAATTCTAACCTCATCAATCACTGATCTGCAGTCAGAAACATAACAGCTAATTATCTATTTACCTTGTTTCCCCGAAAAGAAGACCCTGTCTTATATTTTTTTGAACTCTGAAATAAGCACTTGGCCTTATTGCCATGTGCTCAAAAGCCCAGTTGGGCTTATTATCAGGGGATGCCTTATTTTGGGGGAAAACAGGGTATCTATCTAATCTATCTCTTCTATCTATGTCTGTCTGTCTGTCTGTCTGTCCGTCCGTCCGTCCATCCATCCATCCATCCATCCATCCATCCATCCATCCATCCATATCTATCATCTATCTTTTCTATCTATCATCTATCTCTCTATCTATCTCTCTATCTTCTATTTATCTATCCATCTATCATCTATCTCCAACTTCTTTCTTTCTATCTCCCTCTCTCTCTCTCTCTCTCTCTCTCTCTCTCTCTCTCTTCATTTGTCACTATTCATCCATGGACTCATCTGTCACTCTCACTTCTATCATCTCTATTAATCTGTCTATTTTATCTCTCTACTCATCATCTCTATCTTCTGTTATCTATTATCTACTGTATCCCTAGCTACTATTTATCTATTATCTATCTTCTATTATCTATGTACTATCATTTCCTTCCTTCCTTCTTCCCTCCCTCCCTCCTTTTCTTGTTCCCATTCCTTTTCTCCCCCCTTTCTTTCCTTCCTTCCTTCCTCTCTACCTGTTCTTGTTTTTCTTCTTTCCTTCCTTTCTTCCCTCCCTCCCTTTCTTCCATTCTCCCTCCCTCCCTCTCTTCTGTGGTGCACTGTGATTAGTACACAGTATTGCATGCTAACTCTGCCCACTGCCAGGAGTTCGATTCTGACCATCTCAAGGTTGACTCAGCCTTCCGTCCTTCCAAGGTTGGTTAAACGAGGACCCAGATTGTTGGGGGCAAGACGCTGACTCTGTAAACCGCTTAGAGTGGGCTATAAAAGAGCTGCGAAGCGGTATATAAGTCTAAGGGCTATTGCTATCACCAGTTCTTCCCTTGATTCACAGCTCTCCTGCCATAGCGAAGGGAGCTGTTCCCCACTCACCCAGCCTCCCTCGTTGAAATGCACAAGCTAATGCCGTTTGTGCGTTCGTTCCAGCAGCCGATCAAGACCAGATTAATTATGCAACATTTAAGACTTTACAGGATGTCATTTATCTATAGGTTACATTTTCATTTGTTAATGGCAGTGAGCAGAAATGGCAAGGATGGAGGAAGGGGATTCTCCCACGGAAAGTCTTTGGACTGGGTCCTTTTTGGCTGCGCTCGGCCTGGCCCGAGAAGATCGGTGTGCAGAGCCCAGGGGCAACTTTGGGGAGTTTTTTCCCAAAAAAAATAAAAAAAAAGGAGGAGGAAGTGGGCAGCTGCAATGGTGGGATGGAAGCTTCGCCTGCTTAGCCCAGCCTTAAATCTCACACCCTGCTTGAGATGCCTCGAAAAACGTGCGTGAAATTCACTTTGTGCCGTGGATGATCAGGGGACCAAACCGTGGTTCTGCTTTACTCACAGGAAACCCTAATTAGGCCCCCGCTTGAAGCCGTAATATGCTTTAATTTGAAGAGCGATACGTGTTCTGAGAATGTAGCAAGTGAACTTCCTTAATCTGGGGCAGACTTAAATATGTAGCCTAGGAATCCAATTAATGAGCTTTAATCAAGTTAGTTGCAAATCAAACGGCTGCCTTCGCCTGAGCTCCGCATTTCGATCGGGGTCCGGGTGGGTCTGTTGCCGGGGTAGCTTAGCACATTGGGCAAAATCAAATGATTTTGATAGGTTGGTGCAGTGCGGATGGGGCTACAGGAGAAACGGGGGGGGGGGGGATGTTGTGAGTTCAAATTCTCCTTTCTGTGTGAAAAGCAGCTGGGTGACTTTGGGCCGGTTCCTCTCCCTCCCTCCCTCCCTCCCTCTCTCTCTCTCTCTTTCAGTGCAAGGAAAAAGCTGCCAGAAAACCACTTCCAATAATTTTGTCAAGGAAACTGCAGGGAGGGAGGGAGGCACAGTGGGGAAGGAAGAAGAGAGGGAGGGAGAGAGAGGGGGGGGGAAGGAAAGAAAGAGAGAGAGAGAGAGAGAGAGAGAAAGAAAGGGGTTGTATGGATTGTGTGAATGGAAAGAAGGAAGGAAGGAAGACCCAACACCAAAAAGAGATTGTGTGGATTGTGTGAACGGAAGGAAGGAAGGAAGGAAGGAAGGAAGGAAGGAAAGAAGGAAGGAAGGCCCAACACCAAAAAGAGATTGTGTGGATTGTGTGAACGGAAGGAAGGAAGGAAGGAAGGAAGGAAGGAAGGAAGGAAGGAAGGAAGGAAGACCCAACACCAAAAAGAGATTGTGTGGATTGTGTGAATGGAAAGAAGGAAGGAAGGAAGGAAGGAAGGAAGGAGGGAGGGAAAGAAGGAAGGAAGGAAGGAACAAGCAAGACCCAACACCAGAAAACTATTCCTGCATGTGGATTGTGTGAACACTATCGCTAAGCATCCTTGCAATCACGCTGCAAATCCAAATTTCATTTCCTGGAAGGGTTTGCAGTTGGGGGTTGACTTGAAAGGAAACCGGGGTCCCACTTGGGGTCCCTCCTTCTCGGCCTTCCAATCGTTGTGGATGGGTTCAAACTGGAGCCTGGCCCAGGGCTACGGGGAGCCCATTTTATCTGCTTAGCAAAGATCGGCTGGCTAGTTTAAATTTAAAAGAACATCCATCTGTATCCCTTCCTGAGAACCTCAAGCCTCTTTCCAGCCACCTGTGTTGGCCTCGGATCCCACCGTTATCCAGGCCAGGGTTCAGGCTGAGTATGAGGCCAGGGGAAGAAAAGGGCAACTAACCGGGGGACGGGGGGACGGGGGGGCTGGCCAAAAAGTCAAGACTGCCCCCTCCCCACTCAGAGAAAGAAAAACAAAAGGAGGAAGATGGCAACTGGGGTCACGAAAGGCCTCTTGCCTCCTCGCTGTCTCCGTGGCAACGGTCGCTCAGAAACACCAGAACTCCAGCATCTCCCCAGATGTGTGTGTGTGGGGGGGGGCACTCGAGTGGTCCTTCCTCAAGGGGAAGAGACCTCAGCTCTGTCCAGCTTCTCGGAGCCCACCAGCCACCTCAAAAGCCCATCACTCCCTTGTCACCATCCCAAAGAGGGCCACACACAAGGGGCAGGAGTCAAGTTGCGTTGCATTGTTCCAAATGGCAAAAAAAACCCAACAAACCCAAAACCCTCAAAAAAACCCACAACTCTTTCTGAACGGCTGCAGTTCACAAACCATGATTTACGTCTTAGCGCACTCTGCAAACCCAGGCCGTTCTATCCCTTAACTTAACCAATAAGCCAGCGATGAGTCTAGTTGGATGCATCGTGGGTTAGCGGTTTCTCAAACTTTGGGAAATTTAAGACGTGCGGACTTCAACCCCCAGAATTCCCCATCCAGAGCTTAAGGATGTTTGGACTTCAACCCCCAGAATTCCCTAGGCTGGGTGGAGAAAGAAAGTGCCAAAAGTTGGGAAAATAGTAATTTGATTTCAAGTTGGCTCCCCCTTGCTGTCAGAGCCGGTGGGCTTATCTGTCTTCTGCTTTCAGTTCCCCTATAGCCGTTTAGGCAGAAATTCAACAGGTGAAGGAGCTGTTCTAAGAAAAAAAGAATGCAAATAATGGGGGGGGGGGGGGGAGAGAGAGACAGGCTCAGCCTGATGCATTAGTCTACCAGCGCCTCTCAACCTTGGCAACTTTTCAGTTGTCTGGAGTTCCAACTCTCAGAATTCCGCAGCCAGCTGGGCTTGCAACCATCCCGAATCTCTCTCAGTCTCGCTTTCATTCCCACGGGTTCTCTTATGCCAGGGACCGGATTCACACGACACCCCCTGCCCCCTTTTAAACCCGCTCGCTTTCTGGCTTCTTCCAACCCACCGAAACCGTCCGTTAAACGCAGCCCCAAACCAACCCCCATCATCCCGCGGCTTGGCACGTTGTGGGAACCTGCACCGCTCGCGTTACACGTCGGAACCCGCTCACTTTCCGTGCCCGGAACAGGTGTGTGTGTGGGGGGGGGGAGGGGGATGCTTGCTGCTTCGCCCCACCCCACCCCTCCCTAAAACCTCCAGCCCGGAGGGGACGGACAATCCTCCCGCGAGAGAACTCTACAAGGGCGCCCCGGGGGAAAAACTCCCAACTGGAGAGAGAAAAAGAGAGAGAGGCGACCGCGGGGCTTTTGCAAGGCTGCGCCCGCGGGCACCTAACCCGAAATCTCCCTTCCGCGCCTTTCTAGCCGGGGGTGGAAGGTGGTGGGGGGGGAAGGGCTGGATTGCAACGGGATGCCCCTCTCTGGAGATACCCCCCCACGCCCCGAATTAGCATCCTTGCGCACCTGCCGCCTTCCTCCTCCTCCTGCTCCAGCGTCGGCAGGTGCGGAGAAAGTCCGCAACGCCCCGGCGGCCCACGCGTGTCCGCGTCCGTCTGCCTCTTTCCCACCCCCAACCAGCCCCCCTTGCAGACGCTGGGCGGTCCCGGCTCGCTGCGCGGTCGCCGCAGTGCCCACCTCGGTGGAGAAGGGAGGGAGGGGAGGGGGCGGGAGCGCGCCCCGCGCCGCCCGTGCGCTCGGTGCCTGATCCGCGGTGCCCTTGAACGGCGCCCGGCCGCGAGGGCGGCAGGCGGCGAGGCGAGGCGAGCGGGCGCCCGCGGCCACCCCCCTCCCGCCGAGGCGATGGCGAGCCGGGGCCCCTGGTGGTGGCGGCGGCGGCGGCGGCGGCGGGGGCTCTAAGCGGCCGGCGCAGAGGCGAGCATCGGCGGCATCGGCGGTGGCATCGGCGGCCCCCAGCGTCCCTTGTCGGAGGAGCCCTCGGATGCGGGCGGACCGTCCAGCCCGGAGCGATGGGAGAGTGGACTATTTTGGAACGGCTGCTGGAGGCTGCGGTGCAACAGCACTCCACCATGATCGGGAGGTGGGTTTCTCTCCCCCCCCCCTCCAAGAGGACTAGCGCCTTGGCCCCGCCTCGCCCGAGGGCCCGCGCGCAAAGGGGGTGAAGGGTGGAGGAGATTGTGGATAAAGGGTGGAAAACGCCGGAGGGCCCGGCTGGGTTCCCCTCTCCGCCGACCGTGGGTCGGGCTTGGAGTATGGGGCAGAAGAGGAGCTGATCCGCAGCCCCCCCCCCCAACTCTGCCGTGGCACCGGGAGGGAGCCCAGACTCAGCACCCCGCGTCTTGGCATCCCGCATCAACCGTTCTTGAGCCCTCTTGCCTTAGTACCCTTAAGTTTTCAACATCGTGATTCGAGGTTCTGCACATCCTGGCAGACTACAATGCCCATGACTCCCGACCAGCGCAGGGTCACTGGGAGTTGTGGTCCTGCAGAGCTGAGACCTTGTCTGCGAGGAAGCAGGCTGGGTCCTCCCGCTCTTTCAGCCTCCCTCTTTTTCTCGGAAATCCCTCCAAATCTCCCTTTGGAACTGGGACAGCTGCACCCAGACTTGGGGAGGGGGGGAGGGGGGGAGGTTGTGGGGAAAGGCAGATTGTCAAGGGGTGGGGGGCGTAGAGGGAGGTCGAGAGCCTGGGGAGATCCAGGGTGGGCAGAAGGCAGAAGGGGGAGAGAGGCAGCTGATAACCTGCCCGGGAAGTCAGACAAAAGCTGGGAGAAAAAGATGCTTTGCTTCTCCAGAGAAGTGGTCCATCCATTCCCGTATCTTTTTGAGAGGCGGCTGAGATGCTCCTGCTGCTGCATTTGGCCAGGGTTACCCCCGGAGCTGGCAGCTTCTCCTCTCTTGTCCCCTTCCTAAACCATAGAGCAAGCTATGGGTCTTCTCAACCCTGATTTCCCAAAGGAGACGCTTTAAGCTTTATCCTTACTTGGCAAGTTTTATACCGGTTTCTAGAAGTGCAGAAAAAATAGGACATTTTTGAAAAGATGGGAGCGAGTTTCTTTTAAAGTCTTTGCAACCTGTAGGTTTCCGGCTTGGGGAAGACTGTAATTACAGTAGATACTCTGTGAGATGGATGGATGGATGAATGGATGGTTGGAGGGAGGGAGGGAGGGAGGGAGGGACTGATGGCTGGAGAGAGAGATGATAGATAGATAGATGATAGATAGATAGATAGATGATAAATAGATAGATAGATAGATAGATAGATAGATAGATAGATAGATAGATAGATA
>WNWU01000046.1:581708-594166 GCA_012654045.1 Ptyas mucosa | reverse complement strand
TTTCCCTCCCTCCCTCCCTCTTGTGCTTGAGGTGGGGGTAAAAAAAATGAAACTTTGATTTTGGGTTTTACCGATTAGATAGACGTGCTGTTAGAGAAATGGCTAGTTTTAAACTATTATGTCAAAGCAAAAAAAAAAAAAGTCAAGGTTTGAAGTTAATGCCTTATTTTTCTGCACTGAAGGCGAGTCGGAAGTCAATGCCTTTCCTTTCTCTTCCCACTGCTTCTTCTCCACACCTTCCCCTTTCTCCCTTCTTTTTTGCTTTTGTTATTATATATTTTTTGTATATCATAAATCAATAAAATTGTTATAAACGTTTTAAAAAAAAAGAGAAAAGTCCACTGCGGCCCCAGCAAGAGGAGAAGCAAACAAGCAAGCCAAAAGCAACCGGGCGATAGATATGTTGGTTGGGACACGGGTGCATTCAAAACAGGGAAAGGAATCGAACCCTTCCCCTGTGAGGATCAAAACTGGGAGGAAGGAGGCAGGAAGATCGGGAAAAAGGGCCCATTGCAGCCGAGAGACCCTCCCCCTGATCCAGCCGAGGCCCGAGACAAACCAGCATCCTGCCAGCTTCCGATCTCCCGCAGAGATCGAGTTGCCGAGCCGTAATTTTGCAGCACGCGGAAGGCTTACGCCAGAGACCGAAAATACGACTATTTCTAATCCATTATACCTCCTGCTCAGGGCAGGGTAAACCCCCAGCTGGGAGCTCAACCCGGAGGAGAATCGAGACGGTTGGGGGCCGGGAGATAAACCCTTGAGCTTCGTATCGGAAGCGGGGGGGACCTTTTAATCCTCTTTGCTTTAGACCTGCGGGGGGGAATCGACGGCCCTTTTAATATCATCGGAGAGGCTGTTGGGAGGAAGGAAGCGGCGATGAGACAAAAGGAAGGAGAGAAAATCAAGCCTGAATGAGGAGGGGAAGGAGCCTGGCTTGGAAAAGCAGGTGCCGCAGGGAAGGAGGCTGCGGAGATTTTGCTTCACAACTGGCAGCCAAGAAAGGTTGGCCAAAAAAAAACCTCATGCAATGAATGTCTCGCTTAGCAATTGGGCTCAACTGCGGTCGTTAAGTGGAGGACTACCTGTAGAAGCCAGGACCCCAAAAAGATTTGTAACCCCCCAGAATCACAGCCTGAACAAAAGAGACGTCGGGAGAAAACTCAAGCAAATTTCAAAGCAATTCTGAACTGGTGGGGGCCCCCCGAGGCGCTTTTTATGTAAAGTAATCAAATGATTGCTAATCTCCCCGATTAAAGACACAGCTCGAGTCCGCCCAGCTGCAAGATTTGAAGACCTGGCTGGATCTGTTTTTGCTAGGAAAAAAGAAGAGACGGAGGGAGGGAAGTCAAACTTCTCCTTAGGATCCCCAGCCCCAGAGTCCTCTTCTCTAACCCGGGGTCCTCCTTCGATTGGGGGTTACAATTCCCATCATCCCCTGCCTAGCCCAGGGGTTCCCAACCTTTTCTATACCCCGCACCCATAGAACGTTTCTGATATATTCTCGAACCTTAAAAATATTTAATAAGGTAAAGTTAAAGGTTCCCCTCGCATGTATGTGCTAGTCGTTCCTGACTCTAGGGGGCGCTGCTCATCTCCGTTTCAAAGCCGAAGAGCCAGGGCTGTCTGAAGACGTCTCCGTGGTCATGTGGCCGGCATGACTCAACGCCAAAGGCTCACGGAACGCTATTACTTTCCCACCAAAGGTGGTCCCTATTTTTTTACTTGCATTTTTTATGTGCTTTCAAACTGCTAGGTTGGCAGAAGCTGGGAAAAGTCAAAGGAGCTCACCCCGTCACGCGGCACTAGGGATTCGAACCGCTGAACTGCCGACCTTTCGATCGACAAGCTCAGCATCTTAGCCACTGAGCCACTGCACCCTAAAAAATATTTATATGCATATAATCATATATAATACACTAAAATTCTGAAATTTCTAAAAACCCAAGTTTTCGCACCCCCTTGGAATATCGTCTCGCATCCCCGGTTGGGAGCCCCTGCCCTAGCCAGACCCACTGATCCCCAGGTTAAGGAAAAGGAGAACGGGCGAGGATCTCTGGTGGGGGAAGGGGGTGGGTATAACCCAGAGAAAAAGGGGAAAGAATCGAGCAAAAACAGACTTCGGGGTTGGTTTGTGGCGTTTTAATGAAACACGTGGGAGATCTCGGGATGCTAATTTTCGCGCTTCTATAATCTGCAGAGAAGACAAGGAGGGGAGAGAAAAGAGGGGTGAAAATGAGGTGTGCCATAATTAAAACGATAAAAAGAAATAGAAGGAGCTGGAAGTTTGCTTTTCACCCCCTCGCTACCCCCAAAGTGAGAAGTACTGGAGAGAAAAGGGGAAAAAATAGATATAAATTAGGTCATCACTGAACCACTGAGCCTGGATGCGGTAGAAACCCTCAGCTCTCGTGGGGTGTCAGAGAGGGGGCAAACTGCCCCCAATTGGATTTCAATCCTGTGCCAAGAAATCCTAATTTCCTTTTTGGGTGGGGTAAGCTTCTCTCAATGATTCAACTTTCCCAGTGAGATGAAATTCCTCCATTCTTAGATATCCCAAAGGTGCTTTTTCAAAAGGCAATTGGATTTTCTTGGGGTTTTTTCCCCTCCCTTGAAAACGTTTCGTTTCTCACCCAAGAAGCTTCTTCAGTTCTGGCTGAATGGTGGATGAGGGCTCAACGACTCTCAGAAAGAGGACTAACGACCAGGTGACCGCAAGGAATGCCATCCTCCACCATTCAGTCGGAACGGAGGAAGCTTCTCTGATGAGAAGCGAAATGACTTCAAGGGAAGAAAAAAAACCCAAAGAAAGTCCAGTTGCCTTTTGAAAAAAGCACATTTTGGGACAACCATGACCTGGATGATTGAGAATCTCCATAGATTTCCCTTCTTAAGACTGAAAACCGAAGGACTTACAAGCAGCTTCAGATTTCGGGATCAGGCACCTCCCAAAAGAAGTAAACAAAAACTTGGGTTTCTCAACTTGAAATGTAAGAGGAACAAGGGCCATCAGTTTAGAAAGCCCGTAAGCACATGGCGGCTGCTCCTGATGGGAGTTGTAATCCATCCCAAAGGCACCAGCCCTGGGAAGGACAGCCTTATAGCATCCTTCTACCCTGGCCCGCTTCAACCCAACTGGACCCGTCAGTCGGTCTTGGCCAGAGCTCTTCCCAGCCCAAAAGCAACTTACGTGATTTCCCGGAAAGCTCGCTTTTCAACGTATTTCAGTCGATATTTTCTTTTGAACCTGGGTAGGGAAGAAACCACATTATTAGAGCCATGGACAGCTGAGGCACATCCCTCCATGGAGGGAGGAAATTAAGCCGGCTCGTTTCCATCCAAAGAGGCTGCTGGCAAAGTTGTGTGAAAGGGAATGCGATGCAGGACTATAAATAAACACGGAGGTTTCTTGTCCATCGATCAATATCCCTTAGCTAAGGGAAGCTTACATAGCTGCTCTCCGTCTTTGCCTTGAAAAATCTTTTTTAAAAATAATAATAATAAGTGGTCGCTCAATAGAGTCGGACAATTTGTGTCATTCAACGGTTCGTGATCTAAATGTGAGAATAGATTTTAGGGACAATTCACCAATTTGTTACTGTTAAACTATTTATGGCGGCATGGTTTTTATCAAAGTACTCAAGGACAGAGGTGGTATTCAGCTGGTTCAGACAGTACTGTGGCCCGTCAGCGGCCTGTGCGGATTGTAGCTGATTCTGACAGCGAGGAGGCTGGTGTGGTGTCAGCGAGGAGGCTGACCAGCATCAGAGAAGCCCCGTTCCGCCATTTTCTCATCCCATTCTTCCGTCCCTGATACTCACTTGGCCCGCTCTCGGGGTTCGATCATGTTGCGTTTCTGTAAGCTCTTGAATCGGTCCTTCAGGATGCTGCCTTCCGGCTGGGGGAGGAAAGACAAAACAGGAACTCAGGATGGCCAACAGCAAAGGCAGGGAAGGGGGAAGGAGAAGGGAGACCCAGCTGGCCTTCGTGTTTCAGAGATCGAACAGGAAAGCTATCAGAGATGCCCAGAAGGGAGGGAGGGAAGGAAGGAACAGGGAGGGAAGGATGGAAGGAAGGGAGAGAGGGAGGGAGGGAAGGAAGGAAGAGGGAGGGAAGGAAGAGGGAGGGAGGGAAGGAAGGAAGGAGAAGAGAGGGAGGGAAGAAAGGAAGGGAGAGGAAGGGAAGGAAGGAAGGGAGAGGGAAGGAAGGAAGAGGGAGGGAGGGAAGGAGAAGAGAGGGAGGGAAGAAAGGAAGGGAGAGGAAGGGAAGGAAGGAAGGAAGGGAGGGAAGGAAGAGGGAGGGAGGGAGAGAACGAGAGAAGGAAGAGGGAGGGAGGTGAGGGAGGGAAGGAAACAAAACCCAATTTACAGTACAGGTAGTTCTTGACTTACAACCACAATTGAGCCTAAAATGTCTGTTGCTAAGCGAGACAGCTGTTAAGTGAATCACTGACGTTGTTAATGGTTGTTCAGTGAACCTGGTTTCCTCACTGACTTTGCTCTTCAGAAGGTTGCAAAAAGATGATCAGGTGAGCCACCTGGGGATACAGCAACTGTCATAAATGTGAGTCCGCTGTCAAGAATCCGAATGTAAATCACGTGACCGTGGGGATGCCGCAAAGGTCACTGAGTGTGAAAAAGGGGTCGTAAGTCACCTTTTTTCAGGGCCGTTGTAACTTCGGTCACTAAGCAAAGTGTCGTAAGTCGAGAACTACCACCTGTATTCCAGTCTCCAGCAACATCTTCGACCACAACTGCCCAAATCAGATGTAGTGAAAAAGGAGACACACCTTGAATGCTTTCCATGCAATCCCCACAATATCTTTTTTTTTTTAAAGCCAAGTGAGAAGCCCCCCTCACACCCCCAGAAGAGACTCTGCAGGTGACAAAAGTAGAACTTTTCACGCCTTCTCAGCTCCTCACGTACATGCGGGGAGCTGCCTCCCTGCTCAGTTGAGATAAGAGTGATTTTTCTCGGGATCTGCCAGGGTGGGAGGTTGGGAAGCTGGGAAGGGAGCAGGGCAATGCTGTAGGGAGCTGTGCAAAGAGCCCACCTGTGAGCCCAGGGTTTAAAGAAGGGGTCCCTGGTGCTCTCGGAGCTGGGCTCTTTTTATTCAGGCCTTTCGTTACTCAAACTAACCAACATCATCAGTGCTAGTAGAGAGTGGAGTTTGCAGAGGGGGGGGGGGAGGAGAAGGACCGTTCGCTAATCCTCCACACTGAAAAGGAAGTGGGGGTGGCTGGAGGGTGCCTCAGTTCCCTGATCCTTACCCACTCGGTAGGACCAGGGGGTCCCCTGGGGTCCTTCACATTCCCAGCAACAGCTGCTGCAAATTCTCCGAGCGCAAGGATGGGTCTCATCATTGGACACCGGGAAGGGGGGGGGAGGCTCCCAACAGAACCTCAGCAGGAGCGTTCTCTCTCTGCCGCTCCCACTCCATTATTGGGGGCACACACCCCCCACCTCAAGCCAGATCTCTCCCAAGGCTCCACAGCAGAGGTCTTCAAACTTGGCCGCTTTAAGACGTGTGGACTTCAACTCCCAGAATTCTCCAGCCAGCTTTGTGAAACACGACCATAAGTCACCTTTTTCCCCCAATGCCATTGTTAACTTTGAAGTTATTTGTTCATTAAACAAATGAACTGTTGTAAGTCAAGGACTGTTTTTGGATTCCGCCCAGCGTCTCGCAAAAAGGCAAAGGGGCTGCATAGCCCACTGGCAGCAGAGCTGACAGTAGATTCGGACAGCGAGGAGGTTGGGGAGGAACAGGGGCCAGTCCAGGAGTCTGGGGAAGGCTCTGAGGAGGGCTCTGCGTCGGAGGCAGAGAGGGGGCCAGGGCCGTCTGACAGTTATCAACTGCCTTCAGAGTCAGACATCAGTGGGGCAGACGAACAGCTGGAGCCTGTTCCCAGTGGGTGCATGCACAGAGCTGCCAGACGAAGGAAACAGCTAAAGAACAAGGGTCGACTCGGGAGTAAAGCCACAGGTGGACGATGAAGGGCCCCTCCCAGAGGGAATAAAAGAGGAGCGAAACGGGAGTGAAGTTTGCAGGAGACAATTTAGTTCGCTTAATTGGTTCCTGACTCTCCGAGACTCCAGGCCAAGTTTTGAAGATACCGGCTTGGCAGCTCTCCAAGATAAGGCCTGTGACCGTATATTCTCCCTTGAAAGACTTTGCTGCAGGTGAATGAGAGGAATTCACTGTTTGTTTAATAAAAGGGGTTTTGTTGGGACCAGGATTCTGCTTCGTGCTTCTTGGGGAAGCCCAGGTCAGAACAGTGGCATGGAATTCACCCGAAGGAGAGCTATAGAGGGGCAGGTGGCCTGAAGCAGATGGGAAGGTAGCAGTGATACCAGCTGGGCTGATTCTCTGCCATGCAGGTGTGCCAAAAAGCCAGAGGGCCACTTACCCTGAGTGTCCTCAAGGACTCCGCCAGTTCACTGCTCAACTGCACGTCCACATCGGGTTCTTCGTACCTGCCGTGAAAAGATCGGGGCCTTGCTGAGAAACAGGTGGCCAGTTTTTCTTTCTGCCACCCCCTCCTTCTCCCCCTGGGCGTGCCCATCAAAGCCACCTTCCTGCTCTCATTTATTCCTTTATTTGTACAAATGTATTGGCCGCCCATCTCACCACAGGTGAGTAACTCTGGGCGGCGGCTTACCATCTTAAAAAAGGTAAAACCAATACAAAAGCTAAATCAAATGCCAAACACTGCAGGCCAATAAAACGATGGGGAGGGCCAGAGCAGGATGGGGGGGAGGGGGGGAAGGGATCTGTTGTTTAAGCGATCAATCACCTCCCCCCCTCAGATGCTCCCCCATTGGAGCCCCAAGCTAAGATCTGGCAGGGCTCTTTAGGCTCTTGGGGAAGTTTGGGAGGTGGGAGCCGATCTCATTCAGAGTGGCAAGATGTTCCATAGAGCAGGAGTGACAGCAGAGAAGGCTGCTGGCTGGAATAGTTAACAGAAGAACAGAGTTGGAAGGGAGGACCTTGGAGGTCTTCTAGTCCAGCCCCCTGCTCAAGCAGGAGATCCAATACATTCCAGGCAAATGGTTCTCCAATCCCTTCTTAAATACCTCCGGTGATGGAGCACCCACAACTTCTGGTGGCAAGCAGTTCCCCTGGTTAATTGTCCTGTCAGGAAATTTCTCCTTGGTTCTAAGTTGCTTCTCTCCTTGATTAGTTTCCATCTGTTGCTTCTTGTCTCTCCTTCTGGTGTCCCAAAGGTGCTTTTTCAAGAGGCAACTACTGGACTTTTCTTGTTTTCCTTTGACGTTTCGCTTCTCATCTGAAGAAGCTCCTTGGAGGAGAAGTGAAACGTCTTCAAAGAAAAACAAGGACCTCTAGTTACCGCTTGAAAAAGCACCTTTGGGTCAACTATGACCTGGATGACTGAGAATCTCCAGAGACTTTCCTTCTGGTGCTTTGGAGAATAGATCGATCCCCCCTTCTTCTTTGTAGAAGCCCCACAGATATTGGATCCCTGCTGTCGTGTCACCCCAGTCCTTCTTTTCACTAGAGTAAGGCAAAGGTAAAGATTCCTCTTGCACATACGTGCCAGTCGTTCCCGACTCTAGGGGGCGGTGCTCATCACTGTTTCAAAGCCGAAGAGCCAGCGCTGTCCGAAGACGTCTCCATGGTCCTGTGGCCGGCATGACTCAACGCCAAAGGCGCACGGAACGCTGTTCCCTTCCCACAAAAAGTGGTCCCTATTTTTTCTACTTGCATTTTTTACGTCCTTTCGAACTGAGAAGATGGGACAAGGAACGGGAGCTCACCCCGTTATGCGGCACTAGGGATTTGAACCGCTGAACTGCCAACCTTTACATCGACAAGCTTGAGAGTCACTAGAGTAGACCTACCCAATTCCTGCAACCGTCCTTCATGCGTTTTAGCCTCCAGCCATCTTTGCCCCTCTGACTTACTTGAGCCTGCCCAGCCGTTTGGGCTTGACGGCCTCCAGTTTCCGCTTGGCTTCGCGTCTCTGCTTCCGGCGTTGCAGCTCGGCCTCCCGCTGTTTCAGCTGCAGCCGGATGGATTTCAACTGGAAGAGCTCCTGTTTCCGGAGTCGGGCGGCCTTCTCGGAGAGCTCGCGGGCTTTCTGTGCCGGGAGAAGCAGGGGGGAAAGGGAGGAGGAGGTGGTCAGGGCCGCTGCGTGGGGCCAGTTGGGTTTTCCTTCAGGGACTGCCAAGCAAAGGGCCTCGTCTTCTCACCCCCTACCCCCACCCAGCGTGGTCTCGGGGGGTCCAGCCGCCACCCACAAGCTGGCATCTCCCCTGCTTCTGCAGAGCTGATGCAGGGAGATGGCAGATGGCAGTGCCGAGGCTGGGCCAGATGGCGGGGCGTTTTGTGAGCCACAACATCCTCGGCAGAGGCTAAATAAGTCCCGGTTGGCAAAGGGCCCAGGAGGCAGCCCCAGAAGGGTGGCATTGTTGCTTCAAGGACAGTGAGGAGAGCTTGAAAAGGAATCCCTGCCTTGCCCATCACACAACACACAACAACGGCAGACCCAAAGGAAACAGCGTCATATTTACTCTACTCACAACAGATGCCTACCGTCCCTGTCCTAATGTCCCCATTTATTCCTACCCATTTATACATGTTTATACTTATACCTGTTATCGTGTACATGTTTGGCAAACTAAATACCGTATTTTTTGGAGAGTAAGACGCACCCTTTTCCCCTAAAAGAGGGTGAAAATCTGGGTGCGTCTTATGCTTTGAATGTAGCCCCGCCCAGCCTCTCAAATGGAGGTTTCAGAGGCTGAAAAAAGCTTTAGAAACAAAGCTTCAGAAAAGAATCCCCCAAACAGAGCTTTAGAGGCTTTTTTTTCTGAAGCTGTTTGGGAGCTTTTTTTCTGAAGCTGTTTCGGAGGCTTTCAGAGGCAGGAAAAAAGTTTTTTCTGAAAGGGAGTTTCAGAAGTTTCAGAGGCTGAAAAAAAAAGCAAGGCACAGAGCTCACAACCAAGGAACCTGTTGTTAAAATTCACCTCTGGGAACAGTTGATTGGGGGTATTCCGGGAGGCCAATCAGCTTTTTTCTTATTTTCCCCCCAAAAAACTAAGGTGCGTCTTATACTCCGAAAAATATGGTAAATAAAATAAAAATAAATAAGTTTATTTCTGTTTTCTGCCTTCCCCAAAGTGAATGGGATTAGAATTCGGTGCCCGGACAGCTCATTTACAACAACAACAACAACAAAAGTTGTGAATTATTTCAAGCACCATGGGTTGGGGAGGGGGGTCTGATTTAGCAATCTGAATTGAATAGAATAGAATAACAGAGTTGGAAGGGACCTTGGAAGTCTTCTAGTCCAACCCCCTGCTTTCCATGCAGGGCAAGAAATGTGGATTTTCTCCCACAATGGAAAGTGAAATCTTTCCAAGGCACCAAACCCCACGGCTGTTCCACCTTCCGCAGGCTGCGTCTGCTGTCATGGAAACGCACTCTTGAGCCGCTTGGAAAGGCGGAACCGCTACCTTCACTGGCAATCCCGTGTGGGCTGGGAACCAGGGGGATTGTAGTCTTAACCCTTCTAGAAATTGAGGTCGTGCAAAGCAGATTTATTTATTTATATTTATATTTATATGCCGCCCTTCTCCGAAGACTCAGGGCGGCTTACAGTGCGTTAAGCAATAGCCTTCACACTTTTGTATATTTTTTATACAAAGCCAGCTTATTGCCCCCACAAACCGGGTTCTCATTTTACCCACCTTAGAAAGGATGGAAGGCTGAGTCAACCTTGAGCCTTGGTGAGAATTGAACTCGCAGTAATTGCAGGCAGCTGGATGTTAAATGCTGCCTTAGTAGGAGGCATTAGCCTCCTACGCCACTCAGGCTCCTAATTTCACTGCCCCCCAGGGAGTCTCCGCGGGATAGGCGAACTCACCAGCTGTTTGGCGGCTTTTTCTTTCTTGCGCTGCTGTTCCGTCTTCTTTTCTCTGACCGCCGTTGCTGTGAGGAGATGGGAGGCCTCGGCAGAGACTGCCTGCAGAGCCTCCTCCGGGGGTCTTGGTAGGCTGCCCTGCCCTTCCTCGCCCTCCGATTCCTCTTCCATGAGGCCCTCGCACTGTTCCTGAAACACTGACTCCTGGTAAGAGGGCAGAAGAGGAGAGAGGCTGAAAGGGAAGCACCAGAGGGGAGGCAGGCCTGTGCCCGCTTGTAACCCAGGAGGTTAGAGATCGGCCTCATCAGCCTCTTGGCAACCCCTGCCCAGGAGCCCCAGGCGAGCCCAGTTGTGGGACTTGCAGGTACGCCACGGCCCCACAGCCCGACTTGCATTGGCAAAGGTGAGGGAGAAGCGTCCTGTTGGTTCCTTCCACACTTTGGTGGTTTCCGCCTTGAGACATTTTCTTTATTTAATTTTGTACTTTATTTATACACAAATCAGTCTGCAAAAGGCCGAGGCAGTTTGGTCTAGTGACGCGCACCAGCTAATTTTTGGGCCTTCTGGACCGACTGGAAGTCAGGAAACGGGCCATTTCCGGCCTCCAGAGGGCCTCAGTGGAGGTGGGAAAGGCCCATTTTTCGCTCTTCCCAGGCTCCAGAGACTTTCTAGGAGCCTGGGGAGGGCGAAAACACCTTCACCCCCCCCCCCAAGGCCCTCTGGAAGCCGGAAATGGCCCATTTCCCGACTTCCAGTGGGCCCAAAAGGCCCATTTTTCAGAAACGGGCTGTTTCTGGCCTCCAGAGGGCTGTGGGGAAGGACGTTTTCACCCTCCCCAGGCTCCAAGAAAGGCTCTGGAGCCTGGGGAGGGCGAAAAACAGGCCTACCGGGCCCACCATGCCAAAAGCGGGGGTCGCACCGTGTGTGTGTGTGTGTGTGTGTGTGTGTGTGTGTGTGTGTGACGTGCCACTGAATTATGGGCGCTCCCCCCGCTTTTAGCACACGACGGCAAAAAGGGTAGCCATCACTGGTGTAGTGGTTAAGGCACCAGGCTAGAAACTGAGCATGAAAACCAGTCGCATCACGCACCAGGAGGCCGGGAGTTCTAGTCCTGCCCTTGGCACAAAACCTAGCTGGGTGACTTTGGGCCAATCACTCTTTCAGCCGAACCCACCTCACAGGGTTGTTGTGGTGGGGAAAATAGGAGGAGGAAGGAGTATTAGCTATGTTGAGTTATTTGTAAAAATAATAAAGGTGCTCACAGCTTTGCAGTCTGCAAGACTGCACCGTCCGGAAGAGGAGGGGGAAAAAAAAAAGCTGGCCAACATCACTGAACTGAGGTTGCAGTTAGGAGAAAACATCCCTTCAGAAATGACCCCCAGCCCCTGCAATTATCTTCTTCCACACGGCTGCTCTTTCTTTCTCCCCCATTTAAGTGGGCCTGGGCCTCCCGTTTCCACTGATACCGTCCCTTTCACGCCAGGCACACTCAAAAAAGGCCAATCCTGCCGTCCCCCTTCGGAATTGTGACCCCCAACCTTGGGAAAGTCCTTCCTCCAATCATTGTAATCTCATCTCTGAATAGTTCTATCCCAAGAAGAATTCAGGAGAGAATCCAGTCCCTTGTTCGGGACTGGCCCTCCTTGCGCTCACCTGGGTGGGGGCCTCAGCGGCGGTGGGGAAATTCAGCTGACGCTGCAGCCTCTCCTCCGCCTTCTGCCTCACCAGCTCAGCTTCAAAGGCCTGGAGGAGCAACGCCTGGGGGTGGAGAGAGCGGGGCAAAAGAAGAAGAGAAACCCAGTTGAGCTCTTCACGCGGACCTCAGCAAGCTTCCCACCTGGGCCCCTGCATGAAATCCACCCCAATGGATCACACGGGATTCCCAAGTGCCAGAGAGGAAGGAAACAAAACCTCTCTGCCTTCTTCACGGCAATTCCCCAAGCGTTGCCAATACCTGGTGAGACTGGAAGCTCGGGTTGTAAGACCCTCCTGGCGAGATGATCTCCATGGCTGGCAGCTCGGACGGGGTCTTCTTCAGCCGGTCGGGACGCTGGAGGAAACATCCCAGGATGTGAGGAACAGCCTGCAGGGCCCTTTCCCACTGCCCACTACGGAACGGGCGCAGCGCTTACCTTCACAGGCTGCTTCTTGGTTTGTTCCAGGAAAAAGGAGTCCTGCCCAGCTAGAGCTTGGTCAAGGGGATCTGACGACAAGGAAAGGAGAGGCAGTTTGGTCTAGTGGTTATGGCACCAGGGATAGAAAGTGTTGTGAATTCAAGTTCTGCCTTAGGCATGAAAAGCCAGCTGGGTGACTTTGGGTGACCAGTCAGAAATGTTTTTCATGTCACTCCCGGTTTCAACCGATTTGAACTAATATTTGGTCTATGGTCAATCACCAGGAGACTGGGAGTTCTAGTCCCACCTTAGGCAGGAAAGCCGGCTGGATGACTTTGGGCCAATCACCAGAAGACTGGGAGTTCTAGTCCCGCCTTAGGAAGGAAAGCCTCCTGGGTGACTTTGGGCCAATCACCAGGAAACTGGGAGTTCTAGTCCTGCCTTAGGAAGGAAAGCC
>WNWU01000046.1:559962-575909 GCA_012654045.1 Ptyas mucosa | reverse complement strand
TTCCTTCCTTCCTTCCTTCCTTCCTTCCTTCCTTCCTTCCTTCCTTCCTTCCTCTCCAGAGAAGGGCGGCATATAAATCAAATTTAAAAAACAAAAGAAGAACAAAACCGATTGGTAGAAATACGGCTGGTGCATTTGGGAAAGCTCTTTGGTTTCTTGCCGATACATTTTCAAGGCTGCTGCGGCTTTTTTAAAATGCTGGGAATTTGGTGGTGGGGGATTTCCTCTTGCGTTTCAGATCGTGAATAGCCCAAACCCTGCCAAGGCCAGGCCTTCAAATCATCTGAAAATCATGTTTCTTGAGCTGTACCAAAATAATACGGCCCGAAGGCATCCGCAGTAACTGGAAGAGAGGAGGGGAAGAGAAATCTAAGCAGTGGCCTACCCACTCCACCTCCCTCTTTCCAGGCCATCGAGGCCTGAGTTTTGCCCCCGTGCCCATGTTCGGATAAGCCAAGGAACGCCTGTTTTTTTCCGATGGAGAGAAAAGAATGCAATTTCCCCCCCCCCTCCCTTTGGCCAGCCTGCAAGAGGCTGGCAGCAGCTCAGGCCCTGCTGACTCACAGGCTGGGGCTCCAAAGCTGCACCCTTCCCAAAGCTTTTGCATTCCTCCTGCAACCCGTCCGATGGGGAATAGAACTACAGTAGAGGTAGTCCTCGAATTTACAACAGTTCATTTAGTGACCGGTCAAAGTGAAAACATCACTGAAGGAAAAAAAAAAAAGAGAGAGAGAGACATACGACGGTCGCCGTCGTGGCCACGTAATCAGAATTCAAACAGATAAAGGAGAAAGGTCCAATGCATATTAAGAGAGTTTATAATCTTTTGTTAGAAAGGGACTCAGAATGCGAATTGGTTAAAGATTGTATGATTAAATGGGCACAGAATTTTGGTGAACCAGTTATGGATACTTGGGGAAAAATATGGGTTCAGAATGTTAAATTTACTCAGTCACAGAATTTACGGGAGAATTTCTATTAAATGTTTTATAGGTGGCATTTAGATCCCAAGAAACCGTCTTGTATGTACCCCAATGTTCAACCAAAATGTTGGAGATGTGATTGCTTAGATGCTACACATTATCATATATGGTGGACTTGTAAGAAAGTGAAGGCTTTTTGGATAAAAATTTGGTGGGTTATGCAAAATGTTTTGAAGAAAAAACTACAATTTTCTCCACAACTGTTTTTACTGGGTATAGTTAAGGATTTTACATTGGGGGAAATAAAATTGATTTTGTATATGGTGACAGCAGCTAGATTGTTGGTTGCCCAATATTGGAAGAAAGATGTTTTGCCTACCATTGAACAATGGACTCAGAAAATGCCCGGATTTGCAGAAATGGCGAAGATTTCAGCTTTTTTAAAAGATCATTCGCAAGAGAGTTATACACAGGAATGGAAAAAGTGGATTGATTATGTAGAAAATAAATATCAAACTAGAAAATATTATATAGCTTTTAGCTGAGGAAGAGTAGATCAATTTGATAATACAGAATAGTAAGCAGGGTATAGAATATGAAGGGGATGAATAATATATATTGTATTTGGAACAACTAGAGTTTTAAATAGTGGAAGTCTGGGGGGGGGGAAGGGTGGTTGGGGAGGGTTAGGGTGGGAAAGGGAGGGAATTGTATTTTTTAGGTTTACTTGATTAATGTAACATATAATGTTGGGGGACGGGGGGGGAAAGGGGAGAAGTTTGTATTTGAAAAACTTTTTCAATAAAAAAAAAAAGAATTCAAACGACGCTCGGCTCATATTTACGACACGGTTTGACGTGTCCCGATCACCTCTTCTTGCAAGAAATGTCCACGGGGAAGCCGGATTCACTTAACAACCGTGGCTAGAAAAGATGTAAAATGGGGACAAAATTCACGTTTCACTTAGCGACGGAAATGTCGGGCTCAATTGTGGTCCTAAATCAAGGACGACCTTGCTTGGGCAGAGGGTTGGACTAGAAGACCTCCAACGTCCCTTTCAGCCCTTGGATGCGCTGATAAACAGCTGCAAAAGTCCAAGTTATGATGTTGCAGGAGGGTCTACATTGGCCTCCCCTGGCGGGGCAGGGCCTGTGCTGCCATCTACTGGCCGTATGGGTTCTGGAAGGCCAGGTAAAGGTAAAGGTTCCCCTCGCACATACCATATTTTTCGGAGTATAAGACGCACCTTTTTCCCCCCTAAAAGGGGGTGAAAATTTAGGTGCGTCTTATACACCGAATGTAGCCCTGCCCACCCACTGCCCCCCCCTCCTTTGGCCTCTGCCTCGCTATCTCCTTGTAAGCAAACAGCAAGAAAAACCAGCTCCTTTCAGCTTCAGCACAGCCTAATTAGCACAAGTTGATCGGATCAGCCTCTCAGCTGATTTGCACTCAGATGTTTTGCGCAGGGCTCTGCTGCTTGCTGCAAAGAGGTAAATTGCTGGGAGCAGATTTTTTTTCCCCCCTTGGGCTGATCAAGCTATGCTGAAAACGAAACTGAAAGTAAAGCAGGCTGTTTGCTGCAACGAGGCAAAATTACTCGAAGGCAGAGGCAGAGGGAGATTTCTTTTTCTTCTTTTCCTCACCAAAAAAGGTAGGTGCGTCTTATACTCCCAAAAATATGGTATGTGCTAGTTGTTCCCGACTCTAGGGGGCGGTGCTCATCTCCGTTTCAAAGCCTGTTTTGTTGACGGTGAGAACAATCCACCAGTGGAACAGCTTGCCACCAGAAGTTGTGGGTGCTCCAACACTGGAGGTTTTTAAGAAGAGATTGGACAGCCGTTTGCCTGAAACGGTATAAGATTTCCTTCTTGAGCTGGAGATTGGACTAGAAGACTTTATGAGGTCCCTTCTGTTAAGGCCGCCACGCGTGTATCTCTGCAAAGCAATCCACAGTGAACAGCCAGGCATGGTTCAGATTGGTAAATACGATATTTATTCCAACGGAAGGGTTGTTACAATAACAGAACCACGTTGTGGGAATCGCTCACGAGGCCCTGAATTTATTTGGACTCTCAGCCAAAGATGGGTAAGCCACATACCTTGACTCTCCCCATTCCTGCCCCATAGCAATGGGGTGAAGCCTTCTCAGCACCCGGAGGGGAACTGCCCTCTCCTTCTTCAGCACCCCAGTGAGTGGGTCAACTCTGAAGGGAGTGCGGATCCCACCCCCCACTTCTGTAGAAGTGAGGAAGGTGTTCTCTGCAGGTGTAGAATAGGAAATCTGGGCCTTTGGGGGGGGATCAGAAGGACTCAGCCAAGCTAAATAAACAAACAAACAAACAAAAAAAGGAAAACAGGTGGACCTCAACTTATAACCGTTTGTTTAGAGGCCATTCGAAGTTACAACAGCCCAGAAAAAAGTGACTTATGATCAGTCCTCACACTTATGACCATTGCCACATCTCCACGGTCACATGATGAAACTTTGGGGGCTTGGCAACCAGCATTTAGGATAGTTGTAGCCTTCCAGGCCATTGGCCGACCTTCCCAGCCAGATTCCGACAAGCACAATCAACGGGGGGGAATCACTTAACAAATGCATAATAATTGTGGGGGGAAAGGTCATAAAATCAGGCACGGCTCTCCCAACAACCGCCTTGCTCAGCCGTGGAAATTCTGCTCCCAACTCTGGTCGTACGTGGAGGACTACAGTCAGTGCTCGACTTAGGACCACAATTGAGCCCGAAATTTCCACTTGTTAAGTGAGATATCTGCGAAGTGAGTTTTTGCCCCATTTCAACGACCTTTCTTGCCGCAGTCGTTAAGCGAATCACCGCAGTCGATAAGCGAGTAACCCGGTTGGTAAGGGAATCCGGCTTCCCTGTGGACTTGGCTGGTCAGAAGGTCGCAATTAAGGGGATCGCGTGATGCGGGGACACTGCAACCAGAGGTGGGATTCAACCGGTTCAGTCCGGTTTGGGAAAACTGGTAGGGACGACCTGTGAGTGAGCCTGTCTCCACCCACCCGCCCGGGTGCAATCCCGTCCTATATCGCTGTGTTTTTGATGCTGCACACATGTGCGGATGGCGCATCCGTGTGAATTGCCGTGTTGTTTGACGTCGGACGCATACGTGGATGGCGCACGCTGACATTTCCAGCGCTGGGCAAAGTGGCCGAATACTGATTGCTACAGTATATGAATCCCACCTTTGACTGCAACTGTCATAAATATGAGTCAGTTGCCAAGCATCCAAATTTTATTCACGTGATCATGGGAGATGCTACAAAGGCCGTAAGTGTGAAAAGTGGCATTTTTCAGTGCCGTTATAACTTTGAACGGTCCCTAAATGAACCGTCGTAAGTCAAGGGCTGCCTGTACTTGTATTTATGTTTTAAATTTGCAACGCTTGTGGGGGGAGGTTGGCTTCAAGAGGCTGAATTTTCCCTGGGGGGGGGGGGTGGTGCAGAAAATAGGAACCATTTCTGGTTATCGGATGGGAGCCAGGCCTGTCCAGTAGATTTAAGGGAATTTACAGGAATAAAAAAAAAAATTAAGAGATGCTTCCACCTGAATCTCCCATCCGGGTTCTGTTTTTTATTCCTTGTTTTTTTTTTTAGGAAGAAATGTCCCCAAAATTCTCCCCAACAGCCTCAAGTCATCCCTAGGACAACGTCTGAGCGAGATCGGTAGATTAAAACAAAAATGTGTGTTACAGGTAACAAAATATAATAATAATAATAATAATAATATGCATGCCATTTTTGCTGCAGCAATACATTATGATAAAAATGGAGGGGTGAACGGTGGAAAGGAAGCGGATCAAATGTGAGATTTAACTACAGGGAAAAAAAGTTTAAAAAACAAACAAACAAGTATGGATGGAATAAAAGGAGGCTTGGACCCTGCCTTGTCTTCATGGCAGCTGGAAGCTGAATTAAACCTTGTTCTGCTAATTTCCTTAATAAAGCTAATGTGGGCTTGATGGGTGCTGTTAATATTAAGCTTGCGAGTTGCATCTTTATTTTCACTTCTCTTAAAGCAAGAGGCTAGACCTCAGCGTGGGAGAGAAACAATTGGAAAGGTTCTTTTGACTTCCAGCATGCCTTTTTACTTTTTTTTAATCCTCTTGATCAGGACAGCGGGAAAAAAAGCTATGCAAAGTGAAGAAAATGCCTACAATTATATGGCGCTAAAATCTGGATGCTTAAAGATTTAGCATTTTGAACTGGTATCTGAAATCTCAGTTGATCTTCCTCTAAATCTTGTTCCGACATCCTTTAGCCTCTAGATATCTACGGATTTTTCCCCCCCTTAGCCTTGTTTTTTTAAAAAAATAGAAACCTTGTGTTGGGTAATATTTCTCTCTATTCAATCCTAATTCTAAATAGGTTAATTGTACACCTTGCCAAATAGCCCAATGGCTCAATGGATGATTTTAAAGGGCCCCGCAAACTATATTGAGATCATCGGTCCATCTCTCAATACCAGGTAAAGGTAAAGATTTCCCTCGCACATACGTGCTAGTCGTTCCCGACTCTAGGGGGCGATGCTCATCTCCGTTTCAAAGCCGAAGAGCCAGCGCTGTCCGAAGACGTCTCCATGGTCATGTGGCCGGCATGACTAAACGCCGAAGGCGCACGGAACGCTGTTACCTTCCTACCAAAGGTGGTCCCCATTTTTCTACTTGCATTTTTTTACGTGCTTTCGAACTGCTAGGTTGGCAGAAGCCGGGACAAGGAACGGGAGCTCATCCCTTTACGCAGCACCAGGGATTCGAACCGCTGAACTGCCGACCTTTCGATCGACAAGCCCACCGTCTTAGCCCCTGAGCCGTGAGTCTAAAGCCAGAAGCTGTTAAAAATCCCACGTTTTTTTCAAGAGTCTAATGTTGAAGGCTCATCCATTCACGATTTAAAGCTCTTCTGTCTATACCACATGGTAGAGGGCTAGATGGGATTCCTCAAAATGCATGGTCCTTCAAGGAATTGCAAGGTGTGGCCATCAACTTCAGAAGAGACCCCAAAAACACATTGGCTTGTTACTTTGCTCCACAGCTCTCCAGCTCTTTTTTTTTTTAAACTATTGGACACATTTTTTTTCTTGAGATGTCCTTTGCCAAAGGAGAATTCCCAGGATTCTCTGAGTGAAGCCAGTATTAATCTAGATGTCCTAGTTTGGTAGAGTCCTCACCCAGATCTGGAGAAGCAGCTTGGCAGCACCCAGGGGTGACCTGTTCGCTCCCCCGTCCCCAAAAAAGGTTCTGTAGAGGTTGCAGGAGGATGGAGAGGGTTATCCTCAACACCAAATGGAGCTCTCCAGTTGGGTCAAGCACCAAAGGATAGCTCCTTTCCAGACCACCCATGATCCTTCAGAAGGGATTCGTGCTTTTCTTGATGAGCGAGAAGGACATCATTCTTGCAAAAACCGGATGCCCTGCTTTGAGCTTTGAATGAGCATGGATGCAAACGTAGCACAATGTTTTAGTTTTGGCTGTGCAGTTTTGGGCTATTCAAGCTTCCCATTGCTGTCATCATTTTCTTTTAAACGACCCCCATCATCCCTTGCAGGGTGGAGTGTCTGGGCCACCGAATGGAGCCGAGTGTTTTACTGGCCGGATGCCCTTCCTGTCGCCAATGCGGAGTTTTGTTCAGCGGACGTATTCTCAGTGTGAGAACCCAGAGAGAGAAATATCTGCCTCTACCTAGGATTGAACTCGCAGCCTCCTGATTGGTGAGGCGAGAGCTCCACCTCTAGGCCACCGCACCACTCAAGCTTCCCATTAAATGGCGTTAAAAAAAAATAAATCTGCACGTTATTTGCATTTCGTTCTAGATGCCCTGGTATGTGGTTGAGAGGCAGCTGTTCTCTTGTGGCACGGAGAGCTTGAAGTTTTCCTAGCCTCAAATATTGGCCTCTAGCCAACGCTGGGACATTGTCAGAATGTCTCTTGGTGCTTGATGTGTCGTGCAAGCGAAGTTCCGACTTGACGTTATGGCTTCCTCACTGGATGGAGATCCCTGTACCAAATTCCCTAGGAAACCTGCCCTTCCTGCTTTTCCTTCTAACAAAGGCTCCTGTTTCTGGTTTACTTCCTGCCCAACTTCCTCTCGTGTCCCGTGGCTTTTCTCTCTCTCTCTCTCTTTGAAAGCTGATTTTTAAGACGGGCCTTTCTTCAACTCAACTCAACCACAGCAATGAGCTTCTTCCCTGCAACTTTGATGGATTCTCCTGGATTGCAAGCAGGGGTGTGTTTCGTCCAGTTTGCCCCAGTTCGGGCAAACTCGTAGCGGCAGCGGCGACGGGAGGCTCACGGATGCTCTGCGTATGCGCAGAAGCTCCGTGCGTGCTCACAGTTCCGAACCGGTAGCAAAGGTAAGTGAAACCCACTACTGATTCCAAGGGCCATGTTGTCTTCTCCTTGGCCACTTTCCAAGGGGGAAGAAAAATATGGGAAAGATCACTTGATCTCCAGAATAAGACTCTATTGTCCCATCTCGTGAATGCTGGAACACAGCAGCATTTTTAGGGTTGGGAAGGAAACCACTTCAGTTGTGCAAGCCAACTGCTGCAGCGAGAGACAGAGAAGAATTTGGAGGAAAGTTCACCGGCAACTTCTTCTGTGGGCCTCCACGAAAGAGGTCTCCACGTAAGACCTGATGTGTGAAGTTCTCTAATACTAGGCCTGGTTCTGGCTCAATCTCCATGGGGTCCTCTCCATGGTAGACCTCTCACCGCCTAGTCTTGCTTTGAGAAAGGTCTTCAAAAATTAGTCTCTTCTACCAATTCCATCCCAGAAGAAAGAGCGGAGAAATTGAACAACCCTGCTTTAAGCCAGAAGGATCTCATCCTATCTCTTATCTCTGCTACCCCTGAAGGGAAACATCTCAATGACTGATCTATGATCCTTTTAGATGACACCTTCAACCATGGCTTTTGGGATCAACATTGTTTGTGGTTCTGATGGATTGCTTCCAGTCACCTATCTCTGCTCCCCCCCTTATCCTTCCTTCCTTCCTTCCTTCCTTCCTTTTCCTTCCTTCCTTCCTTCCTTCCTTCCCATCCATCCATCCATCCAGAATTAGTCATGGGAGAAGCAATCAGCTAAGGGGGTTTTAGACAAAAGGTGGCCTGACCAGATGGAACGGAGGAAAGATGTTGACCATTTCTAGGGAGGCCAAAGATAAAGAAAGCTGGAAGGTTCAGACCATCTTCTGAAGCCTAGGTTGATAGCAGATCTGGCCATGGACTACTAAGAGAAGTAAAACCTAAGATGGGCCTGATGTGGGCTTAGACTGTGGCCTAGAGGAACAGTTGAAACTAGGCATGGAGGAAGTAATATTTGTAGGTAGTTGAGGAAGCCAATGAAGTTGAGTTTGGTTTCCAGGAAGAAAGACCCTGTGAGAAATCTAACACTAGAGATACTTGGGGTCGTAGACATTGTGAGTTCAACTGGCTTAATTCTGCCTGAGGAAATGAGGCTTTTTGAGGTGGACAGGAGTCGTTTAAAAGACCAGAAGGGACGGAGAAGTTTGAGCTGGAAGCTTGGCTTGAAGAGAAGAGCAGAAAGCGGATTTCCTATGCGGTGCTCGGCAGCTAGGTGAGGCCTTCATAAGGAATCCAAGCCTGGAAGTTTGCTTCAAGGAAAATTGGAGAAGGCCAAGCACCTCCTGAAATAGTTCAAGCCTGGTGTTAGGATGAGAGGGGGAGCAAACTCAGGAAGCTGTTTACTCAGCCGAGCCCTTCTGCCGACGCTTGGAAGGGGGAACAAGATGGCGGGGCAGGTCAGAGGGCAGACCGTGACCTTCAAGTTTGACCTCAATGAGGTGGCTGGCCAGAGCGAACTCCTCGTCATCCAACATGCCATCCCGGTCGACGTCGCTCAGCTTCCAAATCTTCCCGAGAACCGAATTGGGCAGCTTGGTGGTGACCATCCAATTTTTGGCCTTGGTGCCACTTAGCTTGCCATCCATTGGAGAGAGGTTGTAGAAGATCTCATCATACTTGGGCTTGTCTTTGGTCACGATCCACTCGTCGTCATCCATGCCCTCGTAGGCGCCTTCGGTGGCCCCCTCGACGAAGGGGCCGTTGCGGGTGCCATCGAAGGCTCCCCCTTGGACGATCTGCTCGGGGACTTCGACCTCCTCCTGGCGCAAAAGGGGCATCAGCTTGGCGATGTCGAGGGTCAGCAACTCATCCAGGGTATCCACCATGCGGGGCTTCAGCCCATGGAACTTGGTGAAGTCATGGACCATCAACATCTCCTAAGAAGGAAACCCGGGAAGAAGAGAGATGAAAGCTTCAGCCATTTATCTATCCCTGTATAAGTCGGAATAACAATCGCAAGTGCCCTTAGACTTATAGACCGCTTCTCAGGGCTTTCCGGCCCCTCTCTAAGCGGTTTACAGAGTCGGTATCTTGCCCCTAACAATCTGGGTCCTCATTTTACCGACCTCGGAAGGACGGAAGGCTGAGTCAACCTTGAGCCAGTTAGGATCGAACTCCTGGCTGTGGGCAGAGTTTGCTTGCAATACTGCATTATAACCACTGTGCCACCACGCCTTCTTTTCTTCCTTCTCCTTGTTTCCCTTCCTTCCTTCTCGTTTCCCTCCCTCCCACCCACCCTCTCTGACTGTGCAACCCAACATAACAACAACAACATTATGTTTTTTGGGCCATAGTATTTAATATAGTTTTTAAATGTTTTTAATGTTTGTATTACATGTATCTTATTTTGGCTGTTCACCGCCCTGAATCCTTCGGGAGTAGGGTGGTATATAAATTTAAATAATAATAATAATAATAATAATAATAATAATAATAATAATAATAATAATAAGGCAAAGCTTTTGCCCTTATCGTTGTTCCTGGTCACGGAGAAAAGCAACACAGATTATTAGCGGATCGAAGGCTAAAACATATGAAGACAGTTACAGGAATTGGGTATGTCTACTTTAATGAAAAGAAAGACTAGGGGTGACATGATGGATGTCTTCCAATATCTGAGGGGCTGCCACAAGGAAGAGAGGGTCAACTTATTCTCCAAAGCACCTGAAGGCAGGAGAAGAAGCAACGGATGGAAACCTAGAACTAAGGAGAACATTTCCTGACAGGGAGAACAATTCATCAGTGGAACAGCTTGCCACCAGAACTTGTGGGTGCTCCAACACTAGAGGTCTTCAAGAAGAAACCTCAACCATTTGTCCTGAATGGTATAGGATCTCCTGTTCAAACAAGGGCTGGACTAGAAGACCTCCAAGGTCCCTTCCAACTATGTAATCCCTGATTGAGTAATCAGCAGAACGGTCTACCTCCCCAAGTTGTGGGAGCTCCATCACTGGAGGCTTTTAAGAAGAGACTGGATAGCCACTTGTCCTAAATGGTATAGGCCTGTGATGGCGAACCTATGGCACGCATGCCAGAAGTGGCACACAGAGCACTCTCTGTGGGAATGTGCGCCATTTCCAGCTGGTCTTCTGGTTTCCAGAGCACACATGCATGCTGGCCAGCTGGTTTTCGCGGGTGCCAGAGTGCCGGAAAACGGCCTGAAGATGGCCTGAAAAACTGCCAAAAAACAAAGCTTTTTTCGGGCTGTTTTCAGGCTGTTTTTCTGGGCTGTTTTTTGGGCCATTTTCAGCCAGTTTTTAGGCTGTGAAACGGCCTGAAAAACAGCCTGAAAGCGGCCCAAAAAACGGCCAAAAAACAGGCATGTGCACGCCAGCCAGCTGATCTTCAGGTTTCCGGCGCTCTGGGCACTTGGTGCCAAAAAGGTTCGCCATCACTGGTATAGGCTCTCCTCCATGAGTAGGGGGTTGGACTAAAGAGGGCCTCCAAAGGTCCCTTCCAACTCGGTTAATCTGTTGTTCATCAGACGCCCCTCGTCCTCACCTGCATCTTGTCGCAGTCGGGGAAGTCGCCAGGTGAGATATGATGCTCCAGCTGGATCTTGGCAAAGATGACGGGCAGCTTGTTGATCAGCTGTTTCTTCTTGTTGTCCTTGCCGAAGACGGACGGCATCTCCCTCTTGAGGTGGCTGATGATGTGGGCATGGACCTGAGGGGGAAAGGAATGGCAGGAGAAAGAAGCTGTGTGGCCGTTACAAATAAATACATTAAAAGAAGAGGAAGCTGTTCCTGAACAGCCATGACAAATACCAATCCGTCCACTGAGCCACGGTGGCGCAGTGGTTAGAGTGCGGTACTGCAGGCTACTTCTGCTGACTGCTGGATGCCTGCAATTTGGCAGTTCGAATCTCATCAGGCTCAAGGTTGGCTCAGCCTTCCATGCTTCCAAGGTCGGTAAAATGAGGACCCAGATTGTGGGGGGAGAAGATGCTGACTCTGTAAACCCCTTAGAGAGGGCTGTAAAGCACTGTAAAGCGGTATATAAGTCTAAGTGCTATTGCTATTGGTATCTTTGTCTGTCTGTCTGTCTGTCAGTCACGCAATTCCCCATGCTCCCCCCCCCACTTTTGGGACACGATGGCAAAAAAGTTAGCCATCACTAGTATAGGGTCTCCTGCTGAGCAGGGGGTTGGACTAGAAGACCTCCAAGGTCCCTTCCCACTCTGTTCTTCTGTTAAATGCAAAGTTACACCAAGGAGGATGACTTGTAGATTTCTTTGATGTGGGTTTCTGTTGAAACACCCCCCCCCCCTCACCACGAGGAGCATTAAAATTGGATCGGCTCCTTTTCAAAATTAATCGCTGAATGGATTGGGATCCAGTCCATTTCATTCCAGTTCGCAGTTACACAACGTTTAATTGAGTTAAGCATCTGCATTTTGAGCACAATTAGTCTGCGGCTGATTTTAAACATGCCTGCAAAATTGCTATTGAATGTTGTCATTGTTATGAAAGGACGTACAAAACTATCCGCAGTTCAGCAAACGAGATGAACCAGTTTCAGTTTGGTTCACTTGCTAGGAACAAGCCTCTCATACAGAGAGAAAGAGAGTAAAAGCTGGAGGATGGCAGGGGAAGGTGGGTCGGTCTATCACACTGTTTTTCCAATTTGACAACTTTTAAGAGATGTAGACTTCAACTCCCAGGATCCCCCAGCCATCATGCAAGTTTAAGTTTAAGATGAGTGGACTTCAGCTCCCAGAATTCCCCAGTCATCATGCAACATTAAAATGAGTGGACTTCAATTCCTAGAATTCTCCAACCAGCATGCAACTTTAAGATGATTAGACTTCAACTCCCAGAATTCCCTAGTTATCATGCAACTTTAAGATGGGTGGACTTCAACTCCCAGAATTTCCCAACCAGCATGAAAATTGATTCCCCGATTTGAAATGCGCACCTCTTAAAATTGCCTAGTTTGAAAAAAAAGTGACCTAGGGCCTCTAGATCAGGGTTGAAACGCTGACGATCAGTCATCAATCAGTCTACATCGTTCTGAGCTAGAGGAGCCGAGACTTTGACTCATTCTGGAGAGGCTTTCTATGATTCTGCCACCATGGAGAACCAGGTCAAACGGTCTTTTCTGAGCTGGCTCTGGTTCGTAATTAGCTGGTCAAAGGACACAATTGGTCCCTTGGTGGAGACAAAAACGATGGACGGCTCCCTTTGCGAGAAGGGCGGATGTCACAGCTAGGAAATGATGCAAGCTAAGGAGCAAACTTTGTGCTTAATATTTTTCCTTCCCTGGCTTCTTTTCCAGGAATGACCAAGCAACAGCCATTCCTTTAATCAGGGCTACAGAAGGTGCGACCTCATTAGAAACACTTAATTGGAAAACCAGAGCAGAAGGGAAGGAGAGAGAAGAGAGGGGAGAGGGGAGAGAGAGAGAGAAGAGAGAAAGAGAGAGAGAGAGAGAGAGAGAAGAAAGAGAGAGGGAAGAGAAAGAAAGAAAGAGGGGGAAAGAAAGAAAGAAAGAGAAGAAAGAAAGGGGGAAGAAAGAGAAGAGAGGGAGAAGAGAGGGAGAGAAGAGAAGAAAGAGAAGGAAGAAATAGAGAGAAGGAAGAAAGAGAGAAGAAAGAAAGAGAAGACAGAAAGAAAGCAAGAGAAGAAAGAAAGCAAGAGAGATGAAAGAAAGAGAGAGAGAAGAAAGAAAAAGAGAGAGATGAAAGAAAGAGAGAGAGAGAGAGAAGAAAGAGAGAGAGAGAGAATATGGGAAATAGGAAAAGGGACCCGTAAACAGATTGTACTCTGCAGCACAATGCAGACTTCCTTTGTGGGGATGTAGCCATTGTGGACAACAGGAAAAGCGGCAATAAATGCTGAGACCCCAGCAACAGCCTTCTCCAATGGGAAGGAGGGTGGCCCCCTATCCAGGAAGGGGAGAGATTTAAGGGAAGGAGCCCTGGTGGTGCAACGTAGTATTGCAGGATAACTCTGCTCATTGCCAGCAGTTCGATCCTGACCAGCCCAAGGTTGACTCAGCCTTCGTCCTTCTGAGGTCGGTCAAATGAGGACCCAGATTGTTGGGGGCAAGAGGCTGACTTTGTAAACTGCTTAGAGAGGGCTGGAAAGCACTGAAGCGGTAGTTAAGTAGTCTAAAGTGCTACGGCTATTGCGAAGCACGACATTCTCCATCCTGGGGGTTGCCACATTGTATGACAGTCCAGGTGCCATGTCAGCCTCAGCAAAAGGGAAGACGACACGGCAGTTGTGTCGTGACATGCCATCTAGAAGGGACCATGTGAGAGAGGGCTACTTTGAGGTAAACATCTGGAGCGAGGAATCTGTCAGAAATGACCCCAAGAAGGATAACTCCAAGAAGGGGGGTCTCAAACATGTCATCAGTCTCGAGTCCCTTCGTGCCCACAAGAGATCTAAGCCCAGTCCCACTTTGAATTCCTGCGACTCTTACCTACCGCCAATTTGCTTTGGGCTATTAGCAGTTCGGATTCTTGCAGAAAGCTTAAGCTTGCAATAAATCTTCATACCCAGTTGAACGGCCTGGATCTCCTGATTTCCCTGGCGCTTGACAGGATCCTTCCTTATCTCTCTGAGCTCAACAAGGAATGACGTTCCTTCACCAAGATGGGTTGCAAGGCAGTTCTGCAACTGCACCAGTGGTAGGTTGCTCCCGGGTCTGTCCGGTTCTATAGAACTGGTAGTAAAACCGGCGGGAGGCCCCGCCCACCTGCCACGACATCACCATGGGTGATCTGCGCATGCGCAGAAGAGCGCGTGATCCCGCTGCGAACCGGTAGTAAAGGTAAGTGGAACCCGCCCCTGAACTGCACTCAGACAAGCAGTTCTCACTATTTCTTCCCATGGCAATGAAAACCTCTCTCTCTCTCTGCCTCTCTCTCTGTCTCTGTCTCTCTCTCTGTCTGTTTCTGTCTTTCTGTCTGTCTCTCTCTCTGTCTCTGTCTGTCTGTCTCTGTCTCTCTTTCTGTCTCTCTCTCTGTCTGTCTGTCTGTCTCTGTCTCTGTCTCTGACTCTGTCTCTCTCTCTGTCTCTGTCTGTCTGTCTCTCTCTCTCTG
This sequence comes from Ptyas mucosa, assembly GCA_012654045.1. Classification (NCBI taxonomy): domain Eukaryota; kingdom Metazoa; phylum Chordata; class Lepidosauria; order Squamata; family Colubridae; genus Ptyas; species Ptyas mucosa. The sequence continues at coordinate 561,549 of WNWU01000046.1, read as the reverse complement.
TGTCTCTCTGTCTCTGTCTCTGTCTCTGTGTCTCTCTGTCTCTCTGTCTGTCTCTGTCTCTGTCTCTCTGTCTGTCTGTCTCTCTCTCACTCTGTCTGTCTGTCTCTGTCTGTCTGTCTCTGTCTGTCTCTCTGTCTTCCTCTCTGTCTCTCTCTCTCGTGCTCTCTCCTTTTTCCTTTCCCTGTCCCATTGCAGAGAGATTTTGGGGCTCGTGCAGGGGTGGTATTCACTTATCTTCACTACCGGTTCGCAAATGTGAGCGCACGGGCCACCTCCCTGAATGCGCAGGACCTTCTGCACATGTGCAGAGCATCAAAAACGGGACGTGATGACATCTGGGTGGGTGGGCGGAGCCTCCCACCACTGCCGCTACCAGTTCGCCCGAACCAGATAGAACCAGCTAAATATCACCCCTGGGCTTGTGTGAACCTCTTTTCCTTCACCCGTGAATCCTAGCTAGGGGGCCTTCTCTTGAGCAAGGCTGCTACAACCGGGTTCCCTTGCTCCATCGACCGTCCTGCTTTTCCAGGGGTGATGTGGTAACCTCTGGCCTTCTCTTTTGGCCCCCGAGAATTCTGTTGCCAAAGAATATCCGTTGTGCCATTCTTTCACAACAGACACATGTTGGACTTTGGCAGCCCAACCTTCTCTCAAAGGGGCAAGAGCTCTGTCCGAGTGCAATTGCCTCAGTGGTGAAATCCAATTTTTTTTACTACCGGTTCTGTGGGCGTGGCTTGGTGGGTGTGGCAGGGGAAGGATACTGCAAAATCCCCATTCCCACCCCACTCTGGGGCCAGCCAGAGGCGGTATTTGCCGGTTCTCTGAACTACTCAAAATTTCCGCTACCGGTTCTCCAGAACCTGTCAGAACCTGCTGGATTTCACCCCTGAATTGCCTCTTTCGGGCCATGTCTATTTCCTTTTTTAAAAAATTATTATTATTATTATTATTATTATTAAATAAAATTTATTAATTTTCTATCAATTACGTTTCTTAGTGCTTGATAAATATTGTGTTGTCTGAGTATTTAATTTGTTTAACTATACCGATTCCATTCTTACTCTCCATCCCTTTTTTTCCCAACCACTGGTAAAATAAGTTCCATGTTTGATAATATTCTGCGTCTTCTCTCTGTTGGATTTTCAATGTCAGTCTATCCATTTCTGCACAGTCTAGTATCTTCTTAATTATCTCTTCATCTCTAATTAAGAGCCATGCTATTTCCATTGGCACCATCTCTCTACTTCCTCTGTAGCTGCGGAATGTTTATTTATATGAGCCGCGGTGGCACAGTGGTTAGAGTGGGGTACTGCAGGCTAAATTCTGCTGACTGCCGGCTGCCTGCAATTTGGCAGTTCGAATCTCACCAGGCTCAAGGTTGGACTCAGCCTTCCATCCTTCCGAGGTGGATAAAATGAGGACCCAGATTGTGGGGGGGGCAAGAGGCTGACTCTGTAAACTGCTTAGAGAGGGCTGTGAAGCCCTGTGAAGCGATATATAAGTGCTGTGGCTATTTTCCTTCCTTCCTTCCTTCCTTCCTTCCTTCCTTCCTTCCTTCCTTCCTTCCTTCCTTCCTTCCTTCCTTCC
>WNWU01000046.1:519288-532635 GCA_012654045.1 Ptyas mucosa | reverse complement strand
ATTCTATTCTATTCTATTCTATTCTATTCTATTCTATTCTATTCTATGAAAAGGATGCTGGCAATTTTTGTCTTTTTTCACTTTCAATCACATCTGTCTGTCCACAGGGTGTGCTCCTTCAGTCTTCAAAATTCATCTCCTGTAATGCTTCTGTTAGGTCTAAATCCAATTTGGAGTCCCAGCTAATAGTCCCTTTCGTGGGGGAAGAGGTAAAGCCAAAAAGAAAGGCAGCAACAGCTGCCAATTTTTTTGAGTGGGGCAAGGGGTGGAGTTGAAGTTTTTAAAAAATGCCTCGACAGAGGAAGAAGCACGGCCCAGCCTGTCTAAACAAATAGGCTAAAAATGGAGCTCTTGTGAAACTAAGCAGAGGCATTAAATCCCAGAGTTTTTCCATTCTCTGGAGGTTGCAAAAGTGCTTTTTAAAAAGTCAACTGGACTTCCTTTGTTTTTTCCTTGAAGACGTTTCGCTTCTCCTCCTAGAAGCTCCTTCGGTTCTGACTGAATGGTAGAGGATGGAAATATTTATATTCCTTACAAGTTGTATAAAAATATAAATATAAATCCTAAAAAATCATTAAAAAATATTATTTTCCAGCCTAGAATGGCGCAGTGGTGAGAGCGCAGTACTGCAGGTTACTTCTGCTGACTGCCGGCTGCTTGCAATTTGGCCGTTCACATCTCACCAGGCTCAAGGTTGACTCAGCCTTCCGTTCTTCCGAGGTCGGTAAAATGAGGACCCAGGTTGTTGGAGACACTCTGCTGACTCTATAAACCGCTTAGAGAGGGCTGCAAAGCACTGTGAAGCGGCATATAAGTCTAAGTGCTAATAAGTGCTGATAATAATCCTAGGGCTGGAAGGGACGTTGGAGGTCTTTTAGTCTGACCCCCCTGCCCAGGGCAGGAGTCTTTATACCATCCTGGATAAATAGTTGCCCAGTCTGTTCTTGAAAATATCCAGCAATAGAGCAGCCACAATTTCAGGAAGCCTGCAGTTCCATTGATGAATCATTCTATCAGGAAAGTCTTCCTTATTTCCAGATTGGATCTCCCTCTGACCAGTTTCCACCCATTGCTGCTTGTCAGGCCTTCAGGTGCTAAGGTGCATTTCGGATGTGTTGGACTCCAAATCCTATCTTCCCCAAACACACGTTTGTAGTACTGATTACCTGGTCATCTGCCCACCTTTTGCACCCCATTTGCCAGTCTGATGCCTTCTAGCTTTATAGGGATAACAGCAGTGGTGAAATCCAATTTTTTTTACTACCGGTTCTGTGGGTGTGGCTTGGTGGGTGTGGTGTGGCTTGGTGGGTGTGGCTTTGTGGGTGTGGCAGGGGAAGGATACTGCAAAATCCCCATTCCCTCCCCACTCCTGGGAGAACGATATTGCAAAATCTCCATTTCCACCCCACTCCAGGGGAAGGATTCTGCACAATCCCCATTCCCTCCCCACTCCTGGGAGAATGATATCGCAAAATCTCCATTCCCACCCGACTCTGGGGCCAGTCAGAGGTGGTATTTGCTAGTTCTCCAGACTACTCAAAATTTCTGCTACCGGTTCTCCAGAACCTGTCAGAACCTGCTGGATTCAGGTTCTGAATCCAGCAGGTTCAGAATGTTATCCAGGATGTCAGAACCCTGGATAACAGTTCTCACTGGGCCCATTTAACAGCTGCTGTCAGGGAGGCTGACTTAGGGTGTGGCATCGGAGTGGAGAGATAACGTTTTAAAGCCCACTCAGCCGGGAAGCTCAATTTGGCTCTGTCAATCTCTCCCTGCCTCATCTATTTCACAGTGTGGTTGTGATGCTTCAAAGTACCGCTTTATAAGGCCTTGGTAAGACCACACCTGGAATACTGGATCCAGTTTTGGTCACCACAATATAAAAAAAGATGTTGAGACACCAGAAAGAGTGCAGAGAAGAACAACGAAGGTGATTAAGGGGCTGGAGGCTAAAACATTGGAAGAACGGTTGCTGGAATTGGATATATCTAGTTTAATGAAAAGAAGGACTAGGGGTGACATGAGAGCAGTCTTCCGATATCTGAGGGGCTGCCCCAAAGAAGAGGGAGTCAAGCTGTTCTCCAAAGCACCAGAAGGCAGGACAAGAAGCAACGGGTGGAAACTAATCAAGGAGAGAAGCAACCTGGAATTTAAGGAGAAATTTCCTGACAGTGAGAACAATGAATCAGTGGAACCACTTGCCTCCAGAAGTTGTGAATGCTTCATCACTGGAGGTCTTCAAGAAAAGATTAGGCAGCCATTCGTCTGGAATGGAATAAAGTCTCCTGCTTGAGCAGGGGGTTGGACTAGAAGACCTCCAAGGTCCCTTTCAACTGTGTTATTATTCGGTTCCGGAGTGCTGGAGGCAATCATATCTGACTTATTAGAAGCAGGGAGGAAGGAAAAGAGAAATCCTATATCGTGTATAGTGAGGTAAGCAGGACAGTACTGAGTGTGGATAATTTGTCCATATGTGGTCAATACACACACACACACGCACACACACACAAATTTTCCAGGTTCAGCGCCACGTGGCATGCTGAAATTAATAAACGCCCTGTTCTGGCATGATGGATGCCCAGAACCTCGATACTCTTTCATTCAAAGCTAGACCTTCAAAAATTAGAGGCCAATGGGAAAGGAACAGGTAACAATTTGGGGTACTCACCGGTTGAGAAAGGTGTTTCCAAAAGGGTTGAGTTTTCGGAAGGGCTTTTTGGGATCGACAATCAGGGCATTGCCCGGTATGATGCCCTCCGTTTCACCGTGCATGACAGCAATGAAAGAATCTGTGGTGGGTTCAGGTCCGATTCGGCTCCCGGGAATATCTTGCTCCAGCAAGTATTTAATGAAGGTGGTTTTGCCAGTTGAGTACTGGCCTACCACCAACACCATGGGCTTGTTGTCAAAGTCGGCATCTTCCAGAGACGGCGAGTGGAAATCGTGGAAGCGATAAAACTCTTCCACGGGAAGGAGCTTCCTCTTGTAGAGGTCCTTCAAACCTTCGGTAACTGTACGGATGACCTCTGGGGTCTTCTTCTCGTTCTTTTTCATCCAGCTGAACATCTTGGCCGCCCTGAGAACTCAGCACCCTTTGTCCGCTTCCTTGGTAATAAATTCTAAACACAGGTGAGGGCACAGCGGAAGAGAAGGAAAGCTCTGGCAGAGAGAACCATAGACCTCAAAGAGAACTCGATCTGGAATGTCAACGGCGGGCAAGGCCCAACGATCAAATCCAGGGACTCGATCCAGCTAAAAAAGGGGAAAAAAAAAATCTTAGCTACTCAAGAGTTATCCAGTAGGCTCATGGATCCTTTAATCTTTTAGGAATGCAAGAGCTCCAAAGCCGACAAACTTTTAGTGAGACGGTTGTAGGAAGTCCAGCACTTACACTCGGTTTCCTGGAGAGAGAGCGAGAAAATCTCTTTCGCAGAAGAAGATCGTTGCTCCAGTTCGAAAATTTCAGGCTTCAGGGCGAAAGAAACACGGGCTTTGGCCCAGGATTCGGGAAAATCTGAGCATAAAGGGGATCCTTCTAGGTGAGGAATCACTGAGCTTCTTCAGCCTTTGAATAAAATACGTCACTTTATTTTCGGAAAGGCTGTGGGAAGACGCAAACAGCCAGCAGAAAATATGTTGCAGACGAGGGCAGACTGGGACACAAAGATCCACACACCGATGTCACTTTCGGATGGAAAAAAAAAATAAAATCCCTCTTGGTTGGTTGTTTGGAGAAAACCTGCTTTTTTTTCCCTTCTCCCCCCCCTTCCCTCCCCCCCACTTCTGGGGTCCCAAAGAATATCTGAAGAGTTCTCTGGCACGAAAAGAAGTTCGCTGTCAAGAGGCGTGCAGGGAGAAGAATACATTAGCATAAATTATCTAGGAAGGGAGGAGAACGTCGGGATGGCCAAGAATTGGAGAATAAGTAATGCGCAAAAAATGATGCACATGAACTGCCCCCCCCCCTCCCCAAGTTAAAGGAATGTGGGATTGGCAGCTGAAGGCCTCTGATGCCACCCTGTGGCTCGGAGAGGAGAAAGTAAAAGTAACAGTAAAAGTAGAGGAAGGGGAAGGATGGAAGTTTGACATTTTTTTTTGCAAAGAACTGTATGGGTTTCACAGAATCAACCATAGACTCCTAGGGCTGGAAGAGACCTTGGAGGTCTTCTAATCCGACCCCCTCCTCAAGGTAAGAGTCCTTAAAGCAGTGATGGCTAACCGTTTCCAGACCGAGTGCCCAAAGCGAACCCGCCAAATGCAATGTGCGGGTGGCTCCATGTGCCCCACCCCCATGCATGTGTGCTCGCCCCATGCATGCACACACAGGGCCCCACGCATGCGCACAGGGCCCCGCATGGGCCCCACCTCCGTGCATGCATGTGTGGCCCCCCCCACATGCCCAGCCCCCCCCCACATGCGCGGCAGAGACCTGAAGTCCAGCTGGCTGGCGGGAGGCGTGCGCACATGTGCAGCAGAGCTGAACTGGGGGACGGCTTGCCTGCCACCTCTGGCATGCATGCCATAGGTTTGCCATCCCGGCCTTAAACCATCCCGGTTTATACGAGTGAAGACAAACACCTCCTTGTTCTCAGAGAGAAAGTTGGAAGCCTTCACAGCAATTCGCCAACTAGCGATCCACACATTCAGAAAACCACCGATGAAGATGGCCGAGGGTTCTCCAGCTGGGAACGCTGGCAGATAGCAATGGGGAAGATACCAACCTACCAGTAGTGGGTTTCAAATTTTTTTACTACCGGTTCTGTAGGTGTGGTTTGGTGGGAGTGGCAGGGGAAAGATACTGTAAAATCTCCATTCCCACCCCACTTCAGGGGAAGGTAACTGCAAAATCCCCATTTCCTCCCCATCAGCTGGGACTCGGGAGGCAGAGAATAGATGGGGGCAGGGCCAGTCAGAATTTTTACTACCGGTGCTCTGAACTACTCAAAATTTCCACTACCGGTTCTCCAGAATTGGTCAGAACCTGCTGAAACCGATTCCAAGAATGCAACTTGCGGTCCTTGCCAAGTAATGGTAGTGATGAGGGTTTCCCTGTCTATGGAGCTTCTCAGTCATCCAGGTCACGGTTGTCCAAAAGGTGCTTCTTTTCCAAGAGGCAACTGGACTTTCTGTGTCTTTCCTTGAAGATGTTTCGCTTCTCATCCCAGAAGCTTCTTCAGCTCTGACTGGATGTTGGGGAACGGAAGGATTTATACCCCTTGCAGACAGCTGGTCATTTGCATTCTTTTTAGAGAGAGTTGTTGAGGCCCCTTGGAGGTTTTTCTGCGTCCTCAGGGACATCCGAGTTGTGCAAATGGGTGTGGAGCCTTCTTGGAACTGCTGAAAGGACCTGGGTTGGGGAGCTGTGCTTTCTGCAGGATGTTTTCCGCCCTGTGTCCCTTCACTCCTGTTGAACCCAGGCACAGGCTGTTGGGGAGGAGACAGTGTTGTCTGCAACTCAAGCTGAAAACAATCCTGCAGAAAGCACAGCTCCACAACACAGTCCTTTCAGCAGTTCCAAGAAGGCTCCGCACCAGGGGTGAAATGCTACCGGTTCGGACCGGTTCTCCCGAACCGGTAGTAATAAAAGCTACCAGTTCGGGTGAACAGGTATTTGTGACGATCAGCTGTGCCGCACGATTTGAATCTAAATGGTGCGGCACAGCTGTTTCCCCCCCTCGCTGTTCTACTTACCTTAGAAAAGGCTTCTTAATCCTTTTTCAGCGCTGTGCGGTGCGCACGCAACAAACCGGTAGCGGAAGCGAACCGGTTGCAGACTTCAGAGCATTTCACCCCTGCTCCACACCCATTTGCACCATTCAGGTGACCCTAAGGAGGCCAGCCTCCAAGTGGCCTCAATGACTCTCTCTAAAACAAGGCAAATGATCAGCTGTCTGCAAGGAGTAAGAATCCTCCCATTCCCCACCATCCAGCCAGAGCTGAAGAAGCTTCTTGGACAAGAAGTGAAATGCCTTCAAAGAAGAACAAGAAAGTCCAGCTGCCTCTTGGAAAAGCACCTTTGGGTTTCCCCGTCGGTTGTGTCTGACTCTAAGGGGGATGTTGCTCATCTCCGTTTCTTGGCCAAGAAGCTATTTCCAGGGTCATGTGGCTAGCATGGCTATATGCCAAAGATACACGGAACCCACCCACCGAAGTGGTACCTCTTGTGCTGTCCCGCTCACTCTCACACACGTAATAACGATAAGCTTAGTGGATTTATTAATATTCCCCAGCAATTCCCTTCAGCAAAACCCCAGAACTGTCCCAATTACATCCAGCCAAAAAGCAAATCGATGCTAGACCACAGAGCAATGGCCAATGAGTCCGCAAAGCACTTGAGTTTCCCAAAAAGCTAAACCCCAAATGACCATCGTTTCTGGTTTGGATACAATATATTATTGCCACGAACTGTGATTAGTCGCATGTAATGGAAGAACCATTTAAAAAAAAAAAAGTTTGGTTTGCTATTTAAATAGAGTCAAGGTTTTGCCTTCCAGTGCTTGCATTAAGGTCACGGTTGTTCTTTGTATAAGACCCGAGCAAAAGTCGTTCTCCGTCGACTTTTGGTTATTTCCAAAGCACTTTTTCTTTCATTCAAGAAAAGCCAAGGCAATTTCTATACCATTTTTAAAAAGAGCAATTTAATTTACACAGAAGTACTAAATGTACATAATTCTTTTAAAAAATCGTTATACACAATAAATACAGTACAAAATTATTTTATAGTACTATATTTTGTTTTTGTTTTTGAACTGTGATGTTCAAACTGGTACCAGCAGGAGGAAAGAAAGAAAAAATGTGTTATTTCTTTGTCTATGGAGATTCTTTTTGTTATTTCTTTCAAATATTAAAACAAGTGGGGGGTATTACTTTTGGCTTCCTGTTATATGGAAACTCTTCCTGTTATTTGGTTGTATTGGGTAGGAAAGTAGAAAGAGCTGGAAGAATGTAAAATGTACGTTCTTAATTTTTAAGTGTCCTTTTAGAACTAACCTCTCAAAGCCACTTAAGATCAAAATCGGGGATTAATTGACTTTAGGCAGGTGGAGCCTTCCCAAAAGTTGTGATCTCTCTCTCTCTCTCTCTCTCCTTTTTCCCATAACCCTCTCTTTCACACTGTCTCTCTCTCTCTCGCACTCTCTCAGTAATAGCAACATCTGGCTGGCTGTATGACCAACCATAATAAAAATAATAATAATAAAAAAATAATAATAATGAAACTTTAAGCGCAAAGAGATGGGAATTTCTCTTCTGGTTTTGTGCCTATGAAAATTAAGAGGGGGGGGGGGAGAAAAAAAAACCCACAATCACTTTGTTCAAAATATTGGAAAAGGTGTTAACACATACTTCTCCATAACAGTGCACATTAATTGATTATTAGGTTTTAATTGGAAGGGAAGAGCTTTCCCACTTAACGGTATTGCAGCGAGAAGGGGGAAAAAACCAAAACAAAAACCAGTGGCAAACCAGAATCACTTTGGGTGAAACGGGCGGCTATACAAATTTGAGTAATAAATAGATAAAAACCAAATGAGCTAACATCCCAAATCTACACTTTTTAAAAAGAGAGAGAGAAAAAAAAGGACACTAAACAAAAAGCCAAACGATTTCATATACATTTCTCTCTATATATTTATATATATATATAAAAGAAGAAAACCCATCAACGTCCCTTTTATTGCTTACTAACCGTTTGTCGTCGTCCCCCGCCCCACCCCCGGCCACGGCACAGGAATAAGGTTGAGAAACCATGATTGCGCACTGTAACTTTAGCAAACGATGCTTTTCACAAACACCAAATCGGATTTAATTTGGGATGCTCTTTAGACCACTTTTTTTATTACATGAGCATCCAAAGCAGCCTTTTTTTGAATTCAGTGGAGGGAAGAACTGCGTGTGTGTGCTCCATTGCACTTGTGCTGGTAAAACCTACGTGCACAGGCATGGTCTACCTGGAGGGCACTGGATTCACAGACCGCATGAACGTATTGCTAAGAGCAACTTCCTTCCAGAAGGCGAAAATGACCTGCAATTGAGAGCCACTTTAGAAGAAAAGGGAGGGAGGACGGAAGAGGAACAACTGTTGGACAAGTGCTTTTGAGCATGGACGAAAAGCTTCCTCACCTTAACAAGAAAGATACATCGCAACGCATGTCACCTTGCAAATTTTTTTTAAAAAAGAGCCAAAAATTAAAACGGGAGCTATACTATTCAATTGCACATTGCTACAAAGCATAAAGAGACAGGAACACAGTAGCTTCTCGGACATTAATCCCTCGGACAGTTTTCAGATTGGGAATTCAGGAGAACGGCTCTGTGGAATGGGTATCTTTTCAAGATTATCTGGAGCCCGATCCAGCAATCCTGCCTGCAAATTCTCATGTAAGCACAACTTCATATGCACAAGGCACTCTTCGAAATGGAATACACAAAAGCTGGGAAGATGCTGGGGTGTGTGGGGGTGTGTTGTTGTACAATTTGTTAAACAAGTTGGAAACCCTTTGCAAAAATATGACGAAGTGATTTAGAAATACAAAAATGTAGACCTCTTAACTTTTTTTTTTTTTGGTTCTGTTATTTTCCTAAAGTCCAAAATATCCCATCACAGCACACCACACGACGAGACAGTTAACTTTAAAGGAGATGGAACTGATGCGAATGAATAGTCTTGGGTCCACAACAATTTCTTTTAAGCATTTTCACATTGTATATTTTAGGGTAGAGGGACTGCTGATATTGCCCTTATCTTTGGAAGTTAGTGCACGGTAAGGAATATCAAGGGGCAAAATCCAGACTTTAGAAAAATGAACGCAGATGTATTTTACATTGTATAATGAAAAGGACTTGGAATAAGAAATGAAATGCAAGTTGTTACTGATGGGGTTACAGAACCTGATCTCGGAGGGAAAATATATATAATTAAAATAGGCCTAAGTTCAGTTCTTTTTTCATTTAGTTAGAGTATACACACTGCTTGGTCCTCTACCTTTGAATTTTAGAACTGTGTAGGTATCTATCAAATACATTTTGATGCTGACTAGCTATATTTAAAATATCTGTATGATAATAAATGTATGTTCAAATAGGCTTGTGGGCACCAATTAATAAAGGAGAACGAGACAATAATAATAATAAGAAAGCAACACACACCTATCAGAAGTGGAAATTCTGGTTGGGGAATTCTGGGAATTGAAGTCCAGACATTTTAACATGGCCAAGTTTGAGAAACACGGTCTTAAAAGAAGTAGTCTTCTTGAAAGCACCAAAACCGCAGTATTATACGAATGTATGTATGTATCTGTTTTTAAACAAACTGGTCATTATTTTTTAAATGGATGTATAAAATGAACGCATGGATGATATTAAGGCTTTATTTGTGCTTGTCATTTGGAGAGGGAAAAATTAGCAAAAGGAAAATGCTCAAAGAGCATTAGATTTTCTAAGAGAGCTGAACTTATTCTGTTCCAACTGCCAAATCTGACGGGTTGGCTTTAAGAACACGTGTTTATCCATTTTTGAAGTTTATTTTTAGTCTTTTAAAAGGAGCATACCCAATTTCACCAAATGATATCTGAAAATAGATGTTCGCTTTGTTATTTTAATGTGAAAATTTGTTGTTATCTACAAATTTCCCATTTTTGCACCCTTCTCTCCAAAAAGTGGGAGAATTTGCTTTTTAAACAAAGTTCAGCATTTCTCAGGACATTATCTACTATGTTTGGGCAGGCCAGAATGAGACAAGGAGAAGGAAAGTATCAAAAATACATTGTTTTATAGTTGCCTGCAAAACAAACCTCCACCAAACATAAAAAGGAGAGTGAAGGAATCCAGACAAAATATCTGCAATAGATTTGGATGTGGAAATTATTATTTTTTTCTTGGAAAGAAATGAAGTCAGAGAGTAAATGAAAGGTTTACAGCAATGGCTAAATCCAGTTCCTTTGGCACATTTCCAAAAGGACAACTTATCCCCAAGTTGAACATTTTGGATCTTGCTTCTTGATTTAACTTGCGGGACAAGAAATTTGAAACTTGAAATTTGATGTCAAGAAAGATCTCTCTTCATTTTCATGCAGGTAGTGGGGGGAAATGTAATGTCACCAATCCAATTTTGCAGTAGACAATTTTGCAGCCTGTTATTAGGCAGTTCTGGCAGTGATAGGTTGGCAAAGAGAGAGCGGCACCAGCTGCTTTCCGAATTGCATGGAAGGTGGCACGTAAGCCTTTCAATTTTAGATAATATACAAATTTGGGAAAAAAGCAAATGCAAACGGAAGGTTAAGGGTGGCCGAAAGGGGAACACGTACTAAAGTTAAATATCAGTGGTGCTTACAACTGGATCGGTCCCAACAAAAATACAGAAGGTACTGTTGGCAGTTTGATAAACTACAAAGAACAACAACAATGTATCACACTCTTATGTAGGAGCTTCCAACCGAAAACACAGATTCTTCCTCTTTGCGTACAGCTAAGAAAGCTAACTTCTACTGTTAAGGGTGCTGATTCAGCACCTGCTGTTTAAGGAGAAAGGAACAATTCTCCTCCAGTCTAACGTGTTTATCTCCCTGCTTCTTTGCTTGCTAACATCATACATCAACTAAGAGAGCTTGGCACAATGAACCAAGCTTGTGCTCTGACACTATGAAAAAATGATCCACTACCCCATTGTTTTGTCTTCTCAGCTCTCTATATTGTAGAAAATCTATTTTTTTTCAAAATAAAAAAGCGGGAGTGGGGGATTACCGTATTTTTCAGAGTATAAGGACACACTTTTTTCCCTCCTAAAAGAGGCTGAAAATTTGGGTGTATTTTATACTCCGAATGTAGCTTTTTCAAAGCTTTTTTCCAGCCCTTAACATGCTAGCAAGTGAAGTGATCTCCGTGGTTTGCCTGCTTTTCTCATTGCTTCTCTCTCCAAGCAGGGGACAAAAACCAGCAAACTAATGTGCTGAAGCTGACCAGACGAAGGATGCTAGCCAGATGAATACCTGGTAGGCAGATTTCCCCGCCCCCATTTTCCTCCCAAAAAACTAAGCTGCATCTTATACTCTGGTGCGTCTTATACTCCGAAAAATACGGTACTACATGCATCTCCAAATGGCACAGGTGACAGCCACTAAACGCTTCCTCTAAAAAGGCTGATCTTTAGGTGAGTTGTGTTTATGTAAACAATCCCACCACACACACATACAGTTGTGATAAATGAACTGAAGAGGTTTATATCTTTCACTTTCTTTCCTTCGTACTTGGTAGGAACCTTTGTCTGTACCTCAAGTTCCTTCCATAATATACCTACTGTAATATACAGTAACGGGAAGAGGTAGAATTGCAGTGAGGCCATAGGAACTTTTGATACTTAAAAGCAGAAGAATACGATTTCGGTTTCTTTGTTTTTGCATTACATCTCTCACCCGGGGTTACTTTTTCTGACGCTTTCTAGCATTAAGACTCAAGCCCAACTGTTATAGCTTCATAGGACCACTGGGTCAATACAAGGTTAATGAAGAATGGCCAAACGAAAGCTAACTCTTACGGAGCCTCTGTGAAAACTCAAAAAAGATTAACACTTGATGTGGGGTGCTACTGCCCTAACAGAACCAGAAAGAGATACAAATTAAGAAAAGACAAGTCAGTCAGCTTTCATCACGCTTTTTGGCAGAAAGAGCAAAGAAGCCTTCAAGCTATAATGGAAATTCTGCGCTGGACAAAAGAGATAAAGAGCAAAGATACTTTTACGTGGTGACAAACAAGGAAGAAACGGTCAGCTTTTTCAACTTTATACCAGTTCAATTCATTGCTTTTTGTAAGATCAGCACCAGAATTGGTCATAACAAGCCACTGAACACTGGAAGTGTTGAAAAAGTACTCCTGCTTTTAAAAAGAAACAGCCTAAGAGCAACGGTCTTTCAGATGGCTTTCTTTGCTAACAGACTGGAGTATTATTGTAGTCTAACTGTATGCCAACAAAGGATCTCCTCAGCTATGTTTCCTTTCCCACCCCCCTCGCAGAATCCAATTAAAGAGGAACTGAAAATGCACCCAACTCTTCAAAGAAAGCTAAACCATGTCTTCTAAAACAGCGGGCTGCATTGCCAATGAGTACACTTACAGGATGAAAATCACCCCCACTTACAGAGGAAGTAGCAATAGACAACATGAGTAAGATGTACAAGGACGAAGAAAATAAGGGGTTGCGAAAGGTTTGAGCGCTATCTTATTAGGCCCCGGAAACTAGAAGAGGGAAGACATGAGTGAACACCCTCATCCGTGACGCTTACAACTAACAGAGGCTAGAAGCGCAAGGCGATATAGATCAGGGCTAGGGAACCCATGGCCCCTTTACGACTTGTGGACTTCAACTCCCAGAATTCCTGAGCCAGTATGGAATTCCTGAGCATGCTGGCTCAGGAATTCTGGGAGTTGAAGTCCACAAGTGGTAAAGGGGCCGTGGTTCCCCAGCCCTGCTATAGATAACGCCATTAGAAAGAATTCCAAGGTGCAAAAGGAATTAAGACTTTTTTTTTAAAATCAGCATAGCGGCAAATACTTTTGTGAAAGGCTGCCTCTTTCATTATTTCTAAGAAGAAATAATACAACAGATCTGTTTTGTACGCCTGCTCCACGTTAGTCCCTCATACCGGTTGAGTTTTTGTTTTACCGGGCCAATGATAATGAAGGCTGTATCCTATTTCAACATTCACACAAACGATTCCTATGATAAGCTATAATGTGGGAAGGACGTTTCCTTTTATGCTTATCCACAAATCAAGACAAAAGATAGTTCACGATCTTGGAAACCGCTTGGCGTGTCTTGTTTCGATTTCACAGAAAGCTTTAAAATTTACCGGGAAACCTCTAATTTGGGTGGGAGGGAGGGAGGGATTTCTTGTTGGACAAGTCTAATAGTCCTACAGTTCCTCTGTTTAAAAGTCTAGGTTGTGAGGAGAAACAAGCGGTAGATCAAACGTGGCATGTGGGAACCAGGAATGAAGTACTGGCCAATGAATCACGAGCATGTGCAACAGTCCAGTGAGAGAACGAAGTAAATCTGAAAGGATGGGTATCTTTATTCCCATCGGTGAACGAGAACGGCAGAGACAAATGGGAGCATGAATTCCAGAGAAGCTGTGGGATGAGACCCGGAGTAACATGGACTCAACCAGGTTCCGTGGGAAAACTTAGATAAGATCAACCGAAATTAAGGGGAACTAAAATTTACTTAGTTTGGATAAGAGTACTAAAATAACATCACTGTTTTCTTCTCTACATCAGGGGTCTCCAACCTTGGCAACTTTAAGACGGGTGGACTTTCAACTCCCAGAATTCCTCAGCCAGCAAAGCTGGCTGAGG
>WNWU01000046.1:456736-509288 GCA_012654045.1 Ptyas mucosa | reverse complement strand
GGGAACCCCTGGGTTAGAGCAAGAGATCATCATTCAGAAAGCTTTGGATGACAATTTAACTGATGTACTACTGAGATACCGCTGACCTCTGATCCACTATATTATAATAATTAAATAATTTCATTTTTCATACAAAATTGGCATGCTTTATTTGTAGGAAATCCCCAGAGCTTGGTTAAATTATTCTATTTTGACATTAATAACAGTATCTTTTTTACTGCTGTGCTTCTGTTTCTGTGCTACCTGTCTGTTGGATTGCTCCAGTTTAGACTTACCAAGCTTCCTTGCTTGGTTGTAGCATTGGGGGTGCTTTCTTCAGGCTTCCCAGCTTGTTGTCATACTGGCAAAGAAAGAAAATGTAAGAACAAAGAGGCAGTTAGGTAGAGTTGCAAATAAAGCACAATCCAGCATATCTATGAAAGGGGTTCAAGATGAATTCTGGTTAGTAAAAAGACAAATATAATTATATTCCCCAATGACTTTAATGATGGAAAACTGGCAGCGAAGGTCGCAAATTGTGATCACAGGACTGCAGGCCATTGCCAATAGTCACAAGGGCAAGCTGGTTCCCAACGGCCCAAATCATAATCATGTGACCATGTGGACACTGTGATGGCCACAACATTGAGGACAGTAAGTCCCCCCTCATTCAGTGCTGTCATGATTTTGGGCACTGAACGAGTGGTCGGTAAGAGAGGACTACTTATAACGTGCTTGATATAGAGCTTAAACTAATAAAGATTTCCCAGAATATGAGACTTTTAAAAACCGTTAGAAATTGTTTTGCTTTACTCAATGCTTTTCATTCTCTTTTAATAAAAATGGTTTGTATATCCTATGAAAATTTATGTCATATTAAATCTGTTAGTTTAAGCTGCCATTATTCTTTTTAAGTTTGTCACAATGGACTAACATAGCTCTTTTCGAAATTAAATTTAACATTTGCTTTCTGTATTGTTTTATTCCTTTAAGTGATTGGTTTCCATTTTGAAGGCTATGTGGGGATTAAAATGTTCCAAATAATAAGAATACATATGAAACATTTATGTGCTGTGTACACTGTACCTCTTAATTCAATATATGAACAAATATAGTGCTGTTTGCAGACATTGTACCACACACACACAAATTTCTTTGTAGGATCCAATCTGGGTCTACTGGAATGTGTATAGATCTGGTAGAGAGAGTCTCCTGAGGATGGGCTCCAGCATGAGTTCAAAAGCTTGGAAGACTAAACCTCTGGTCCCGGTGACTGACCCAGATTGGATCCTGCAACATTATCCTGGACCCGTATATTTGTCTTCATTTGTGAAACAAACCCTTTATCAAGTAATTTTACAATAAACAACATAGATTCTCACCTGCTGCTGGATTTGAGCTGGTGCTGAAGACATGACTTGTGACAAGCCTTTTCCAACTACCTGGAGTGGCAGCTGCCCTTTCCCAAGATTCAGGCCTGATGCGGAGCTAATGACTCCAGGCTTGGCCTGACAAAAAAACAAAAACAAAACCAAACCCAAGAAGGCAGCTTTATATCAAATGGATTAGAAGGAAGGAATTAAAAACCAACACAGGAAGACCTCACTTAAAGGCTGCCTTGTTTAGAGATTGTTTTCAAAGGTGTTGACAAAGTGATTTTATGACCGGTCCTTGCAGTTACGACTGTCTCAGTGTCCCTGTAGTCACATGATCAACATTCTGGCACTTTAAAAATATTTAATCCTTCAGGGCCTAGATCTATACTTAGCTTTAATGTTTAGATAACTGTAGTCGTTGATAATATTCACTGTCTTAAAGTCAGTAGTTCCTAGCATTGTCTAGTGCTAAAAATGAACGTTCAACAATAATAGCGAAGATGAATGTTTTCGCAAAAATGGGTTGCCAGTTATAACAAACTTACCTGAACTGACTGTTGTACAGCATGAGGAATTGTGGCCTTTCCTTGCCCTGAAGTTGCTTTCCCTCCAGAAATAATGGTGGAACTGCTGGAAAATGTTTTATTCTCGGTAGGAACCGCAGCAGCCATTGCTGGAGAAATACAGTAGAGGAAGAGACACACATACACAAGATTTTAGAATGAGATATAGGAACAAATTCCCAACACTGTCCCCATGGGGTTTTTTAAGGGCTAATATTCTAGATCTTACATAATTCTGGAAACAAGATAATTTATACGGGACCAAAAACAGATTTATGCATCTCTGCTCATGATAAAATGTATGGGGCCTGCTTGCCAGTTCCTTCCATATACTTGGGAGATTTAAATTATGTGAGCAGGAAAACTACATAAAATTCACTTTTCAGCCAATCTTCCTCACAAGGTTCAGCTAGCATTTAAGATTTCAACATGCAAGACTTTAAAATTATATGAATCTTATGCCAAGATCATGTGATACCCTTTTGCGACTTTCTGACGAGCAAAGTCAAAATCATTTAACAGCCATGTGACTAACTTAACAACTGCAGTGATCTGGCAAGAAAAATCGTAAAACGGGGCAAAACTCACTCGACAACTCTGTTGCTTTGTAACGTAAATTTTGGGCTAGATTGTGATTGTAAGTCGAAGGTCTACTGTTATTGAAAAAGGACAGGGAAGAAAAAGGAATCTTTTCACCCCTCAACCCATTTCTTTTAAAAGATACACGAGGACACAACTATTAGCAGGTGCAGATAAGAAGGAATCTCCTTCAATTCTCATAACAAGCAGATAACTATGAATTGACAAGTCAAAAGCTGAAAAGCAACCGTCAAGGGAAATTATTCCCTTTCCAAAATTAAAGGACACCAAGACATATAATGCTCTTTTATCAACTTACATACTGACGCTGATTTGACCAACACGGGAGTTTGCTGCTGAAGAACCGCTGTACACTGTGCAGGTTGTTGTCCTCCTCCTCCGCTTGTTGTTCCTCTTGGTACTTGCCCCTTTTCAAGTACAGGAGCTGCTTTGCTGGAACCTGTGCTGGAAGACTGAATGGTTGTGGGAACAGGCGTATGGCCATGGACTGCTGGTGCCTGAGCCGGAATTGTTGTCATTGCGAGCTGCTGTCCTTGGCTGCTAACCAACACTGAAGAGGACTGGTTGCTAAACTGGCTCAGGGCGGGGGGTGCCTGGCTAGTGGACGTTGACTGTTTTGTTTGCAGGATAATTCCCTGGGGTACCTGTGTGAGATACGAAGGCAGAGTAGGAGAAGTCAAATCCAAAAATTGCATCCCAAAGGATTGGAAAACTCACGTTCCTTTTGGATATAGCACTGATTTTATCAGAACAAACCCTGAGCACCTGGGAATGTGGAAAGTAATGTTTTTTGAGCATGTAGATTTTTATTGATCACTTGAGAATTATAATACCAACATTAATGGGAAAATGGGTTAAAGTTTCTAGATCAGTTAAATCCCAGGAAATAGATATTATTCTAGACAATAACTCAAAGATTAGTTCGGTGGTTATAAAGAGAATAAAGATTTTGTGGTTATAAAGGATAATCTGTATCATATACAGGAGAGCCAGTTTGGTGTAGTGCTTAAGGCCTTGGGTTAGATAGCAGGAGACCAAGGGTTCTAGTTCCGCCTTAAGCAGAGCCAGCCAGTTGATCTTGGGCCAGTCATTCTCTCTCAACTCTAGGAAGAAGGTAATGGCAAACTGTTCCTGAAAGTATTGCCAAGAAAACCACAGGGACTAGTCCAGGCAGTCTCCAGAAAGCAATGTTGATTTGAAGGCATAAAATACAGATACCAAATACAAAAAACAGAAAAGCCACCTTTGCCTCCATCATTTACGATGCTTGACACAAGTCTTTCTCAAACAGAAGTTTTACTTTCTTCTGTTTAACTGGTGGAGCAATCCAAGATGAGAATTGACTTTGGATTTTGTTTAAAATTAAGTCCTTTTGGTGATGAGAGTCAGCACACATAAGCAGCAACAACACTGACTATTTAGATTCTGCAAATTCTGCCATATTAACACAATTATATATATATATATATATATATATATATACATATATACATATACACATATACATACATACATATAGATATGTTTTCTGAGGTTTTCGCGGGTGTTTGTATGTAGGTCTTTGGTTATTCGGGTTTTCTCCCGCGTAAAATTGGAAGTGTCTTGGCGACGTTTCGACGAAGTCTCATTCGTCATCTTCAGGCTGGTGTTCTCGGCATATATATATATATATATATATATATATATATATATATATATGGAAACAAGATTTCTAGCTGGATGGAATTTTTCTTGTATTGTACCACTTGGTGGTTTCATAAACGCCATAAATGACTAAGTAGCACCTGGAAGCTATTTTATATGTGAAAATATAATTGCAATAATGAGGGACCCACTGCACACAAGTTTTTTTCAGATTAATTTTTTTATTCAACATTATTACCATACCTGCTGAAACCGATCCATTAGCTGTTTCTGCTGAGGAACAGGAACTGGAATTGTGGAGAGAGCCTGGAACTGATTTGACACCATCTGAAAGCTCCTCTGTTGTTCGGATGTCAGGTGAAGGGTCTGGGTTGGGGTGGGCGGTTTAATAGGGCCTTGGGCAGAGAACTGTAACTGGAAATGGGGGGAATGAGTATGCTGCACTTCAGAAGAGGCCTGGATCTGGGGCTGCAACCGTGCCTGAGCCTCAGACTGGGGCTGGAGTTGAGGAGCAAGCTGAACCTGTAAAGACAGGTGTGGAGGGGTTGCTAGCTGAGGCTGTCCCTCTGGCTGGGCTTGTGGGGCTTGAAACGGTACCTGAGGCTGAGAGGGAGGTCGTAGGGGATGCTGGTTGGAACCATGAGGAGAGGAAGCAATCTGATTCTGGATCACATATAAGTTCTGCATCTGAGTTTGAGGGGTGCAAGACCGCGACAGGGGTTCAGAAGGCGGCCTGGATAAAGTCTGGGGCTGGGAAGGGGGTCTTGAGTGAGGCCGGGAAGGTGGCCGGGAAAGAGGCTGAGGCTGGGACGGAGGACGGGACTGGTGTGGAGATTGGATCTGAGAAAGGTGCGTGGGCTGGAGCTGGGGGTTTTCCCCCATTGAAGGATGAGGTAGTGAGTGGGATGGAGAGGCTCCAGGAAGTTTCTGCTGCCCTGAAGGCAACTGAAAGAGAGGAAGAAAAAGGAAGAAATAGAGGTAAATGGGTCGAGATACAGCACTCTGAAGTGGCTGAGCACCAGAATGCAATAGGAGCAGCCAACATTTTGCAAATCCCGAACTCACAATTGTCAACTTATGAAAAAAAAGACTTTAGCAAACTTTTTATTAAAAAAGAAGCAGTTTTTCTCCCTCTCTTATTTCATTCCCAGTTTATTCTGGAAGAGATCCTGTGCCACGAAGGGAAGATTTCAAGGGTAGAATATGAAACATTCATGAAGAATACTTTTGACGCCAGCAAATTTTCTTTCCATGTGTTGTTTTAAAGATGTGCCTTTTAAAATTATGGCGATGAAAATAAATCAATATTGAAATAAAATTAAAGTTACCTGGTCTTGGAAGGAAAGCAAGTTAAAATTCTTTAAAAAGCCTCTGCCTTTGTCTCCTTACAGAGTTCAAGCAGAAATTTAAATCCAAAATGTTACATAGAGGCAGATTGCCAAACTATATTACTGGGTCTCCATATCAGCAAATTACTGTATGAAGCTGGGGTTGGGGTTTTTTTTTGGCTATTTGATACCGGAGAAGGTTTTGTAGCCCTGTGCAAAGTACTTTGCTTCCCTTTTCCATCTTTCCTGTCTTGGCCTCAAAATCTTCCTAGATGCTATTGAATCAACCTTAAATATTAGATACAAATAGTCCTCGATTTAGAACCACAATTGAGCCCAAAATTTCTGTTGCTAAGGGAGACAGTTTTATGACCTTTCTTGCCACAGTTGTTAAGTGGATTACTGCAATTATTAAGTTAATAACACAATGAAGGTCTAAAAAGGTGATCATGTGATCCCGGGACACTGCGACTGTCATAAGGATGAGTCAGTTGCCAAGTGTCTGAATTTTCACCACGTGACTATGGGGATGCCACAGCAGTTGTGTGAGAAACAGCCATTGTGTCACTTTTTCTGGTGCCATTGTAACTTTGAACGGTCACTAAATGAACTGGTGTAAATCGAGGACTACCGGTATATCTTCAAGTCCCATTGTTATAACCTTGTTTTCGTAGCATTTCTATAATCTATTTTCATGTCAAGAAGCAGTCTCGAATCATTATCTTTGAATATCGGCTATGCCACCCTTTTATACTTGGAAGGCACAGGATTTTTACATTGCAATACTTTTGACATGCAGGCTACTATATACACTAATATTAAGAAAAGTCAAGTTCGCAAATCACACCTCTTTAAACAAACAGAGATGCAGGTTTTAGTCGAAGAGAATAGTACCATGGGTGCAACGCAGGGAAGACAGGAGAAAAGCAACAAAAGGCGGTAGTAGCAGCAGCACCACTACCACCAATTCCCAGGGTTAGTTGGAATCAAAAGAGAAGCAAGCAAGAGCAGCAACAAGGAAAGAGACAAACAGTGAAGGCCACAGAGATCCAAGGAAGGGCAAAGACGGTTTAGCAGACTCGGTCCCACCAATCAGAGACTGGGATATTTGCCTGTTTCGGGACCACTTGGGGGAGACCCATGTGGCTCACCTTATGTTTACAGCTGGAAGTTTTTCTATTAAGAAAGAGGAAGCTAGCTTGTTATCTTGGGACATTTTGCAGCTTCTATTCTTTTGCACGTATCCGGAATGCTTGCAATATAAAACGTCGTGTACCTTGGCTGTCCAGGACTGCATGTTATTACAGGTAGTCCTTAACTTACGACTGCAAGTGAGCCCAAAATCTATGTGGTTAAGTGAGACATTAGTTAAATGAGTTCCGCCCCATTTTATGACTTTTCTTGCCAAGTGAATAGTTGCAGTTGTTTAGTTAGTAACCCGGTTATGTGAATCCGACTTCCCCATTGACTTTGCTGGTCAGAAGGTCGCGAAAGGGGATCACGTGACCCTGGGACACTGCAACCGTCATAAATATGAATCGTTTGCCAAGCGGCCAAATTTTGATCACATGACCACGGGGATACTGCAATGGTCTTGTGAAAAACGGTCCCAAGTCAGTTTTTTCAGTACCGTTGTAACTTTGAACAGTCACTAAATGGACTGTTGTAAGTCGAGGACTACCTGTATTTACTAGGACTGTACAACGCATCAGATTTGATTCCGAAAGAATGCTTTTGAATGGAGAGAAATGTGGATGTGCCCTCCGTTGGCAACTCTTTAAAGCAGCCACACCTGTTTCCAGAGTCCCATGGCTGCAGCAGAAGCTCCCCTACAGCAGCTGCCAAGAAATGGACCCTTTAACAAATTGCTAGTGACTGCCAGATTGACGCATTTGTGCATTCCAAAGCCCCTT
Source organism: Ptyas mucosa (assembly GCA_012654045.1). Classification (NCBI taxonomy): domain Eukaryota; kingdom Metazoa; phylum Chordata; class Lepidosauria; order Squamata; family Colubridae; genus Ptyas; species Ptyas mucosa. The sequence continues at coordinate 501,885 of WNWU01000046.1, read as the reverse complement.
TTTCGGAATCTAATCCAAAGAACTGTGCAGTGGTACTCTTTCCTGTGAACTTAATCTGATCTTGTTTTATTATTCAAAGTTTGTAGGATTTGCAATCTACACCTATGAAGCCCTGCAGTCCTGCCCTTATCTACTTAGAAACAATTCTGTTCAACTACAGCAGGTACAGGATTGCAATCTAACAAAACAACAACATACTGAATCAATACAAAATGACACACTGAAAACTTCAGATTTCTGGAGTGTGTCAATTTCTTTCACTTTTAAAAAACAGAATTGAATTAATTTGGGTTTTTTCTTCTGTTTTTATAGTCACTTCAAGACAAACAAACATGGTGGCTGTTTCCATATTCTTTTATCTACTCTGACTCTCTCTAAAAATATTTTTGCTTCATGGAACTACAGCAACACCAAGGAAATAAAATAAGTGCAGGAAGAAGTGAATGTTTATTTGTTTTGTTCTTTGAAATAATGCATGAAAGAATTTACCATTTTCAGTCAAATTATTTTCAATGTAGGAAAAATGCTTCTGTTTTATTTTTGTTTGTACGTCTATTGCTATGGGTGCTATAAATTTGAACAGGAGGAGATAATCTTATATTTAAACAGAAATATTTATCCTGGTTGCTAGCCAGAAGGCAACTGCTTTGATGGTAATTTCCCCCTTTGTATTATTCATACTATTTCCACAAGGGGGAGACTTCTATTGCGATAAAAGAAATCACGTAACCACCAACACCCAAGCCTTTGTTTTGAAGTGTGGGAGAATACAAACCTAGATGAGATGCTAATATTTCCCTCCTTCTCATTCTCTCTCTCTCTCTCTCTCTCTCTGTGCTGCACTGAGAATGTGCAGGACAAAGCAAGTAGGTGAAGGGAAAATTAAGAAGGGCAGACATGTTAGACAGGAGGAAGTAAGGCAGGAGGACAGGCCAAAGCAGGGCAACTTTACGGATCTGCAAACAGGTAAGGTCTACCTGGCAAGCCAGTGCCTGCTGGGAAGGGCCAGTCGAGAACTGTGGTACTTTGGAATCCACCGGTGGCAGGTTGTGGCTCTGGTTCAGCTCTCGGCTGGCAGGCGGCTGCAGGGCTGTGCCTACACTGCTGCTGACTATCACCGAGGCTGGGACACTGCTTGTGGTGCTGAGTGCAGTGGTGGCTAGGCTGTAGATGGGCAGAGACATTGGCAGATGGGGAGGTACGGCAGAGTCATTCATACTGCTCTCCTGCTGCATTTTCAGAGCTGACGAATAAAATTGCTGCTGCTGCTGCTGCTGTTGCTGGCTCTGATCCTTCTGTAATCCAAGAGATTTAGCATGGACCATCTTCACATTATTTGCCCACCTTTAGCAATGCTGGTTATTGTTTAGATTCACATGTAAAAATGTTACTGAACTGAAAAATTTTAGCAAATTATTACTCTCCTTCCCTGCTTTCCCCCCCGGTCACAAAAATCAAGCTTATGTAGAAAGTCGCATCCGAAGCTGTGCTCTGCGTAATTTTGTCACCAAAATTTCTTTGGTAATGTACAAAAACTCATAATTAATGGAAGCTACACAATCTACAGTATATTCACATTCAAAACAGGCTCTGGCCCTTTAAAGAATGTAGTTTCTAATCACAAAGGGATCGGAAGAGCAAACACATCCAGCCTTTTCTATTTACTTGCTGTGTGTAGAGAGCCTCATGAAATTTGACCCAGGTAAACAAGTATCAGTATTACCTATGAGAGAAGGTATATCCTCCCTTCATGTCTGCAGTCTGCTAACTTGATTGTTCCCCTAATTATTAAATCGATTATGTGTCACTGAATTAGTGTTGACTCTTATTCTTTAGCCATATGACCATTAAGATATTTATATTTGTTGATTTAAATTACGTCACCTGTTCAGCCTTACCCTGATTCTCAAAAGGCTGAAGAATTGCGGGGGAAGTTATGGTTACAAATAACAAGCTGTCAGAAAGAAGTGCTGAGTCTTTGGGGCAAAGTCAAAGAAATGAAATTTGCATATCAAGATTTGGGAATAGGAAAAAAAAAGAAGCAACATAGAATATAAAAGCTGCTATACTTTGTTAATATAAAAACTGGCCACTCCCTTTCCACTGTTCTTCACTTTTACCAAGCGGCCTGCAAAGACTAATCTTGAAGACTAGAAAGTTTCCAAATTAGAGAAATTCAAAGGCTCTGAGTTGTCATGGATACAAACTTTCTTGACTCTTAACCCACTCATGTTGTGCTATTAAATTGGCGTACCCTTCAAAAGAGACAGAACAGACTAACCAAAACATCAGGAAAAGCTGTGGTGCCAAGAATTATTTAACTTACCTGCTGTAGAAACATCTGCATGGAATCCTGGGAGATTACAGTTCCAGCAGCTGTCTGGCCCAAAATAATCTTTTCGGGACTTGATGCCACCAAATTAGGGCTGGACTGGGAAGTCACGGGTATTTGTGCTTGCTGCTGAGGTGGTGGTGTTTGCTGCTGAACATTCAATTGAAGCTGAGAAGGAGCAGAGGGCTGAGAGGTGGACTGGACAGTTAGCATATTGGCTTGGTCACTGGGTAGCAGGTTGGTACTGGAGGCTGACTGTGGCTGAATAAGACCAGGGCTCTGGCTGGTGGCATTAGGGGGTGCTTGTATGGTCACGGTTTGGTTGAGGCTCTCCGTAGCATTTAACATAGCCACTTGGTTAGGCAGAGTGACTCCTTGGATAACAGTCTGACCGCTCTGATTGATGGCACCACCGGTCAGTGAGGCCGCAGCAGTGGGCTGGCTTTGAGTTGTCAGGCTACCAGCCAGAGATACAGGCATCTGGAAGAGAGTGGGTTGGCCCACCTGCCCTGGTTGCAACTGAATGGGTGCAGAAAGAATGTGAGCTGTTCCGTGGGCATTCTGTGAGGTGAGTACTTGTCCCAAATTGAGCTGGCTTGCCAGGTTCTGATTGGTGAGAATTTGGGCAGGCAGTGCTTGGTTTGTTATTAGCTGCCCACCTGGGCCTTGGCTGGTGATGATGTGGGTTTGCCCACTAGGATGTGAGGTCGTTAGAATCTGACCACCCATGTTAGCCTGTAATGCCGAGAGCTGCTGAGGGATCTGAACGGTTGATGTTCCGGTGAGCTGGCCTGGGAGGAGGAACTGATTTTGACCCTGTAGCATAGCCTGGGGGACATGCTGTGCGGGAATAACAATGCTGCTGCCTTGATTAAGCAGATGAACACTCATTGGCTTGTTCAGAGTTTGTTGCTGTGGCGGTGGCTGCTTGAACATGTTGGCAGGCAGCCCTGGTGGGAAGCCAGAAAGCACCACATTCTGTCCCGCTTTGCCTGCCATGAAAGTTAAGTTCTGCTGAGCTTTCTGTTGCTGGAGAGCAGCCTCGTTTTGGAGGGTCAGCGTGGTGTTGTTGGGGCCAAAGGGTTTGGGGGTAATCTGGTACAGCTTCTGCTGAAGGACACCTGCAGGTTTGGGTTGAATCGGCGTGGGTGTCCGGTGAATGATGACATTTTGGGCTTGAACAAGTGGGCTGCTCAAGTTCGATGTGACCGTGAGCGGTTGGGAACCCTGAGCGGCTGATACGCTTCCAAACATCGAGCTTCCGTTCAGAGTGGTCGTGGCCACTGCTGGGAGGTTCTTCTGGATCACAAGACCGGCATTCTGGGGGGAGACGCCAGCGGAGGCCAGGGTGACCTGCTGTTGCTCTGGTGCCGTCTGAGTGATGTAACTTCCTACGGGCATAGTGGCCACTTGGGAAGGCTGAACTTGCTTAGCAATGATCTGTTGAGTAGGCTGGTTAATTGCCATGACTTGCTGGCCAACAACTTGAATCTGCCCAATGCCCAGTGCCCCACTCGGGCTCCCATTGGGCAACCCTTGAAGATTGGAAATCGGCTGGATGGTGACATTTCCTAAGCCAACTTGCTGAAGAAAAGGCTGCACGCTGATGGCCTTGTTGACCACGTCAGCCCCGACGGACTGCTGCACCAGTGCTTGATGAGTTAGGACAGCAGGTTGCTGTAGTCCAATGAGGTCAGCCCCACCGGAAAAAATTTGTGGGGTACCATCTGAGGCAGTGTGCACCACTGGTTGGAGCGTAGGGAGCTGAAAAGAACCCAGATCGAGTTCTGCCTCTGCTTCCAGAGTCTGCTCGGTGATGTTTGCCTCCTGCAAACTCTGTTGGAGGATATCACATGGTTGATCTGAATTCTGTAGATTGGCTCCACCTCCTGAAGGCGAGCCCAGAATGTCATCTTCCAAGAAGTCTAAATCAACACTTGTTGTGGGTTGGCTTTGCTCAGCGTTCAAATGATTCCCAGAGGTTTCTTGCACATGCAGCTAGTGACAAGTGAAAATGAAAGCACAGTGAGAGTGAAATAAATATTAATGGAACAGAACTTGTGGATCTTTTTGTGTTCTGTAGCTTTATGTTTTTAGTATATAAATAACAATTCTATTACTCCATAACCTGCTCATGTTAATGACCTTTCTCTATTATTTAATGCATAAAATTTAATGGTTTACTTTTCTTTAGATCTATGTTAGCTAGGTTTAGATTAGGTTTAGATTTCCCACATCTATTCAATAATTACCATAAGAGAAACCTCTCTCACTAAACCCAGTTCTAATAGCTAATAGCCACACAGGAGAAAAGCTAGATAAAAAATGAAGTGGAAAAAACTGAGTGGAAGAGACGATTCAATTTGAGGAATAGTACTGGGAAACTTAGTTAAAACCCAATCCTCATTCTTAGCCATGATTTTAACTCTTATCCACTTCCACCCCCATATGCTTTTAGGCAATGAACAAAATGCCAAAAGATCTGGTAATACTACATCTCCCATGTCATACTAAGTTAGCTTTATGCTTCAAAAATGAGGTGAAAAATACATACCCCAGCACCCTCAAAGAAGGCACTGGCTGCATCTCCCGTGTTGTCCAAGAGATCATCGCTGTCAATCTGTTATTAAAATAAAAATAAAAATACTGTTATTGTATGTAAATTCAAAGATGACGGTATTTGAGGAATTGGACTATTATGGAAAAGAGATGAAACGGTATAACTTTATCTGGATAAGATAATGTTTAAATTCCTGTCAGTGGCTAGGTTTCTTTCCGGAAACTAGGCACATACTTCCCTTATGAGGTGAAATTATCTGCCTCTTCACTTTAGTCAGGAAATAAATAGTTTATCCTCCTACATAGTAATTTTGTGATAACATTTATTTTCCACCATTCAAAGTTTCTGGAGAAAATGACTTGGAGAAAAGTCTGCTCAGATCATTAGTTCTAAGACTGGTACCATCTCAATTTTCTTCATCACTTTTCTTTTTAAAAGCATATGAGCCAAGGGTAATTATTGCATAGAGGTATTTGTTAAGTAAACATTTAATTTCATTTAAAATGAAGAATAAAACCTTACCTTTTCAGATCCATGTAAAAAATCATTCAAGGCCTGAGGATCACTGGAAAAATAGTTGAGATAAATTTGTTTAAGGGTGACCAGAAGAATTTAATTTTATCTATTGTCTTCATAGCTTACAAGCTACATAAGTGTGCAACATTGATTTATTGGTATTCTGGCAGAATACATATTATATAGAAAGAAACACAAACATATGTATAGGTAAGCTAAAAGGACACACATAAACACATATATAAAATTAATCTCAATTTTTACAAGTTAGAGTGATTTCTTGGTTTCTCTCCTATTACTTTGGACCACAAAAACATTTGGTTCCACTTATTTAGGATTTTAATTCTTAAACCATTAATAATGTTGTTTACATGAAATAGTCTATAATATAAAATATTGTTCTAAAATATAACAACTAAGTTACTCCGTTTTGACCTACTGTTATCTAAAACAACATTCCTCAATGTTTGTACATCCGAATAATTCTCAGCATTCCAAAGCCAGCTTGTTAGAAATTCTGGGAACTACATTTCTGGCATATATAAAGAATACCAAGTTGGGGAAAGCTGGTCTACTATTTTTTTGTACAACTGTTCCATCCAGCTGTCACTATAGACACAATTCAAAAGCTTCTGGTTCTATTCTCACCTCCAAAAAGCTTAAGAAAAAGCCAAGTGGCATTCAGCCAAATTTCACTTGGAAAAGCAACTAGTGGACACATAGGAGACATTCCAAGTTTATAGACCAAGCATGAATGAAAAATGTATTTGGTTGATATTTGTGAAAATTAACAGAAATCTCTGACTAAATGCTTTGCTACAACAAGAGTGGAAAAGAAAAGACTGTATAAAACACATCAAGGGCAAATACTCACCAAATTACATCTAGCAAGCATCGTCCATCTTCATCATCCATGTCAACTGAAATGAGATATTGGCGTCTACATCAAAAACAGTAAGATACCATATACAGGCAGTCCTTAGGGCTTTCAACAGTTTTTTTTAGTGACCATTGGAAGTTACATTGGCACTTAAAAAATGACTTATGACCATTTTTCACACTTATGACTTTTTCAGCATCCCCATGGTACGTGATCAAAATTCAGGTGCTTGGGCACTGAGTCATATTTATGACAGTTGCAGTGCCCTGGGGTCATGTGATCCCTTTTTGCGAACTTCTGACAAGCAAAGTCAATGGGGACGCTGGATTCATTTAACAAACGTGTTATTAATTTAACAGCTGCAGTGATTCACTTAACAACTACGGCAAGAAAGGTCGTAAAATGGGGCAAAATTCATTTAACAACTATTTCCCTTAGTAACAGAAATTTTGGACTCAATTGTGGTCATAAGACAAGGATTACCTGTACTGTGTTAAGACTCTAGTTCAAAATACTGTAGCAAGCTTCTATCCACAAAAGCTTCTACATACATTTCTACAATTTAAACTCTGCTAGTTCCAAGGTTTGGGGCAAGTCATCTTTATTTATACTTTTATTAACCTGAAAGAATTTGGGACGTTAAATTATTTTCTTATACTGCTTCTATCAGTTTTTAATACTCTGTGCAAATTAAAAATGACAGTCGTTGAGAATTGTGGTACTTGGCCAATTTTGCAATCATGCATATGCTACAACTAATCATTCTTTGGAATTGGCAATGCATCCATCCATAAATGATAATTGTGTCATGTTTTTCTTCTGATGATAATCCAACTATATTTTATTATATGTACAGTATTACCACCAAAAATTTCTAGGGGAAGACATTTTGACTATATTTATTTCTTGTTTGGCAAAGATATTGTAATGTTTTATGAATGTTTAAGACAAAAGCAATATAAAAGAAATTATTCCCATGCTCAATCCAAAGCAGCTCACATTAAGAAACTCAAATTTTCAGTTTAAAAATCATTCCAAAATAAAATAAAAAAAAAATAGCAATCAAACAGATCAACCATTAGAACTTGTTTAACATCCTAGCTCAAATGTCTCATAACAGGTATGTTGCCTTGAGTTGACCAAATATATAAATACATGAAAGGGAAAGGTGGGATAAAATAATATCTGGACAATACCAGTTGAATTCAAGCCATTTTTTTTTCCAACGGGGAAAAAAATCGGCAACTGTGAAAGAAAGTTCTCATTCTGGAGAAGTAAAGTATTAATATATAAAACCCTTGTTTTAAACATATTGAATTATCTTCTATAAATACAGAAGGAAGGACTGCACAAAGTTCACAATGCTTCTGAAATATTAAGTTCTACAGCAGAAACAAAATGGATACTTAGTAAGGTATAACATCTTGCTAGGTATGAGTATCCTGTAATCAAAGTTTTGAACGCACAAATTGTTCTCTTGGGTATATATTGTACTCATGTTTTAAAACTAAAATGTGGATTCAAGAAGTATGTTCAATCATAAGTGTATATCAAAATGCAAAGATAAACACACTATCAATGTTAATCTTAACCAGCAGAGCCTGTTTAATATTCTAATCAAGGAATAGAAACAGACACACAGCATACACATCTAGTATGAGGGATGCAGCATTTGTTGGGCTTCATTCAAAACTATGCACAGAAGAAATGTTTCAACTTGCAGGCCATAAAGTGAGTGATGCCAAGTGCAGTTTTCTGACACACACCTCCACTTTATCACTACAGAAAACACATCTCCTTGACACTTGGGTTTTGTCTGAAAGACAAGCATCCTCATTACTACTTGATATAAATCAGGCTGGCACAATACATGTCCCACCAAACAGCCTTGTGTGGCCTGCCAGCATTTTTTAAAAAGTCAATACATTCATTGCTGCTGCTGCCACCTTAAAAACACTCTGCTGAGCTTCTCCAAATCTCTGCGCCTCACTACCAGCTTGCTAAACAGCTGATCAGAGCCCCAAGTGTTACTTTGTGGGTTCATGATTAATTTATCAGTGTTGCCCGTTCCCAATTCCAAGTTGTGAAAGCCTAGTGTACACTGTTGTATTCCTTGTAGAATTCTAGAAATAGTGTATCTTCTAAAATGACTGGAATTTTTTTGGCACATTTAATTTTTAAAAAATTTTTTCAATCTACTTAATGTTTTGATACCATTTACAGCGTAACTTTAGCATGTTAACTAAAAAAAATCAGAATGATTAAAATATTCTATCACACTTCCTATCAACAATGGTATTTACCTGAAAAAAAGACTGCTTTGACATCCCTGGATGGGATTGTTTCTGAAAAGACAAATTTACAAAGATCCATAAAAATGACAACTTGTTGTGTTTCTTTATTAGCTGATCAAAAAGCATGGGGAAAAGTATGCTTAGTAAATCAAGTGAATGTAGTACTAGTAAACAAACTTTAAGTACATTTTACTTTGAAATTCTCAAATCTTCTGGATACAGAAAACAACCTTCTTTGCTGTGAAGAATGTGACATGTTTATTGTCTTCTAAAGCAGGAGTCACCAAACGTGGCAACTTTAAGCCTGGACTTTATTTCCCAGAATTCCCCAGCCAGCAAAGCTGGTAGTTAAAGTCCACCAGGCTTAAAGTTGCAAAGGTTGGAGTCCCCTGTTCTAAAGGACAAAAAGAAGTGTTTTTCTACTTGTGTTGCACCTTACAACCACTAAGAATGCCTCTAGAGTTTAGTACAGCCCTCCCGATCTTAGAACTGGAAAAAAAAAAGGTCAGGAGTAAGCCTAGACCAGTGTTTCTCAACATCAGTAACTTTGAGATGTGTGAACACCCTAGTTCACAGGTGTCAAACTCAATGGCGTCATGTGAAGTCACGTGACATATCACGATGGTTTTTGCCTTTGCAGAGCGGGGTGGTGGCGGCGGCGGCCTGTGTGTGATGCATCTGACCTGTGGGCTGCCGGTTTGACACCCGTGCCCTAGTTGCTTGGTATTTGAAATCCACACATCCCAAAGTTGCCAAGTTTAAGAAACACTGGTCTAGTCCTTGTGCTTGGCTTCAGAATGGTAACAGCTCCAAAGCTCAGTTCAACTTAAAGAGTTCCTGCCCCTCCCCAATAGAAGAAAGAGTCAGTTGCAGTTGCAATAACTTGGGCTAAATAGCAAGGCAAGCCTAATGCATGCATCCATGTTGTGGTAATGGCAAAGCAGTATTCAGGCTCAAATACTTAGGAGAATTCATTTCCAAATATACTATATACTTTTTTCTGTGCTCAAAATCTGGTTAGCTGTGTTAACACATGAGGTGTGGAAAAGAGAAAAGGTTTGAACAAATCCTTTTGTTCTAAAGGAAGAAATGCATATGTATGACAGTAAATTTTGGTACATATTAATTGAGTAGATATCACCTGTTCAAGCTACACGAGCCACAATAAATGGTTCAGAGTAAGACTCTGTGAAGCAAGAAAGGTGTGCTCTATTCTGGTACCAGTGACCCAGAAGATTTTCATGTCACCCACTGAAGTAAAAAAGTCATATCCCCCACTAGTTGCACTACATTATAATCACTTTCTTATTCTCACTACCACCATAGTTCTCTCTCCTATCCACAACATCAGCCTGATGGATTTCAAATCTTTCCTACATGAAATTTTTGAAGTTGCTTTTAAATTACAATCATCACCTCTGAATTTCAAATAGAAACTGAGGAAATGTTGGGCAATTAGCAGATTTCTGCATTTAACAGCAAAACAGCTTTTTGGCTCATAGCCTTGCTTAATACAACAATAACCAATCAGGCCTAATGAATACGAGTTCCCTTTTACCATCAAGTAAGGAGTCTTCCTCATCAGAGATTCAATATTACAGAGCAATAACATTAAATTTACTGGAAAAATCTGGACTAAATAAGAAATCTAGAAATTACATAATCTGAACGAAATAGTAACACTGCTATTTATATCAAATGGCAAGATGAATGTGCATGGTGCCCAATGCCACACTTCTGCAGATGTTGCCACATCAACCCCCACTAACGTGAGGCATAATGAGGGATGCTGGGAGATGTAGCTCAACTATATTAGGATGGCCACATATTCTGCATCCATAAAATACATACTGTGGAAACTTTTGTAGAGTAAAGCTTAGCTCTTGATTTAAACCATTCAACTCAATCCTTTTACACTTGCCATCAATATGGAAAAGCAAATATATTAAGACAGTTCAGCAAAATTCAGAAATTTTAGTCACCATAATTATTTCCTAATATTTTGCATGAATATTCATTAGTAGAATAAAAGTATCAATACAAATATATTTACACTCACACAAAGACAGAATATTTAGCTATAAAGGGACTTAAATTGCAAGAACATTTGCCAACTGACATAAAGTATCAATCTACAATCTGACACTACTGATATTTTATTTCTTAAGATCCATTTTTTCTTGTCCCCCACACCCCCAACTTTTAAATCCAAAGAAATTTCAATAAGCACAGAGCACCCATTAACACATCCCAGGGCAATTGTTTTTCACTTCATGTGAAAAGACACTTTAAAATGTCTACAGAAAAAGGTGAATAGTAGGCTAGATAATTATCCAGATACTGTATTGAAATGAGAGTTCAGAAAAATATAAAAGATGATTGAGATCATATAACACATTATGGAAAAGCAAGATTTCCCCCTCCCCCACAGCAAAATTCTATTCTTTTTCTTAAATGTGGCAAAGCTTCCTTGTAAACCAGCCTTTAGCAAGGCAGTGGCTGTCTCTCTAATAGTGTCTCTTCACCCTTGCACATTTCCCATGCATCTACACTAAGCAAATCAAAACTTTGGCAGTCAAATCAGTCTGGGTCCACACAGACCCATAGGTTATACAGTGCAGCTAGCAATTCCAAGGAGCAGTCCAATGAGCTGCCATAAATGTCTTTCTTTTACACAAAGCAATTCCATTACATAATAGTCACGGTTATGTCTCATGATCACGGAGACAAAGAAAAGCTGTGTTAAGTATTGTGGAAGATGTGCAGTTGGTTCGGTCTGCAACATTTGTGTACAGTGGAGCAGATACAGTCATGAAGGGAAATGTACTCTATTAGCAGATATTGCTCTTTTGAAAGACAGCAGAGCAGTTGTCCGATGCCAACTTTCCACAAATGGACATTCTTTGGATGTGCTGGCTTCCAGTGCCCATCATGTTCCGCCATACTTCTTTGGGAATGACGGGCATTGAAACAATTGTCTGGATAAACATCTATTTTATGGGGCAGGGGTTGCCTCTGAGTCAGTCTTTGACTCTTGGTGATTGCCTGGATGACTCCCTACGATTTTCTTGGCAAGGTTTTTTGGAAGTGGTTTGCCATTGTCTCCTTCCTAGGGCTGAGAGTGAGTGACTGGCCTAGTCATCCAGCCGGCTTCATCCCTAAGGTAAGACTAGAATGCAGTCTCCCCGTTTCTAGCCTGATGTCACAAAAAGCCAACAGTTTTGCTGAAAAAGTTAGGATTTAGAAATTTCTAATTTCACTCGAGAGAAAGAACCAGATACGCATCAGATCCTGAAGCCTTTGTTTGAATGATGTACAGCTGTAAAACCCTCAAAGACCAATTGAGTTCAAGGAAGTAAGGATAGCAAATGCTACTGGTTCAACATTACGTGAGAACATGTAAAATATTAATATCAACAGTATTTTCATTTTTCTACGTACAAAATGTAAACAATCAGGATCATTAGTACAATATGGTTAGTTAGCACCTAGCCAATTTTGTTTAATAGCAACAGTAGTGATACATCAACTGTGATTTCCTTTTTTCCATATAAAAAAGCAATGCTAAATAGAATAATTTAGTCTCCAGCTGTAAAGCATACTGTGTGTGTGTACACATATGCCACACACTGCTATTACTGCTAGCAAAGCCAGAGACTTTTAAACCACTAGCTATCCAAGATCTATTACAGAACAACTGATATCTGAGGCACCATTTCCTATGGATTGAGTGATTGCTTTTCTCCAAATTCATATTAAAAGAATCACAACATTGCTCAGGTCAAAATGATATACAGACACAACAATGCATGCAACTAGGTCCCAGAAGACTTTTATGGCAAGCAGCTCTAGAGCTCATGAGCCTTACTGAAGAGAAAACTTTATTGCATTCTCATTTTAAAATGATCTTGCATGTATTTTGAGGCAAAAAAATGAAACACCGAGACTGAATTGCTATCATAAATGAAACAGAAGCCTGGTTTAGTTCTGTTTCTAGTTTTCACAGGTACTGCAGAAGAGATGCATATCTTGAGTAATGATCAAATGATTTCATACTCAATAAGCTTACATGTGCAACTAAATTTTGTTAATACATTGTATGAACTACAGCAACAGTCATTAAAGCCAACCAATGATATCTGTGGCTTATTCGATGCCAGGTTATTTTAGGTCAAAAAGTAACTCAAAAGAAGGGAAGTCATTATGAAAGAAAGGAAGTAGGTTCACGCTAGCCCAGATACACAATACAGAGCCGAACAGTTTCTTTCTTTAGAAATACAGATCCCACAATGTTATTTTCAGATGCAAAAACATAGTCCAGATGACGTTAGTTAATGTCGACTTTCTTATTTATTTTTAATTACTGCACTTTCTCCCTTTTTCCATTATTCCACAGCACACCCTGGGACGACATCGTGCCCCAAGACTCCGCGGACCACAGGTTGAAAACCACTGATCTAGAGTAATTTGTCTCTATACATCTAGAATTCAGTTGTCAAGTTTTCACATGTCTCCTTAGGCAACAACGTATTTCAAGAATCCTTAACAGAAGCATTTCTTACAAGTAGTCCATGACTTACGACTGTAAGGGAGCCTACTCGCCATGGTTCTAAAATATGACGGTCATAAAATGTATTGGTCACATGACAAATATTTTTGTGGTAGTTGTTAAGTGAACACCATGGAGATTAAGTGTTGGTTTTAAGCAAAGCCACCGTAAAGTCCAGTCACATGATTGCAGAACCATCAGAACTTTGAATCTGGGTTTTAAGTTGTGCCAAGGTAGGTCTGTCATAAATTCAGTCACTAAGCAACTGGTTGTAAGTTGAGGATCACCTACCGTGTTTCCCCGAAAATAAGACCCTGTCTTACATATTTTTGAACCCTGAAATATGTGCTTGGCCTTATTGCCATGCGCTCAAAAGCCTGATTGGGCTTATTATCAGGGGATGTCTTATTTTGGGGGAAACAGGATATACTGTCATCCATTCCCTAAGAATTAAGATAACTTGAGGAATCCTCTTTCAAGAGACAATGATCTCCTTTGGCAGGAAGACTGAGATGGTTGGAGTCATACTGGCGTTTAGAAAAGCTGCAGTAGAAAAAGGAATTACATTGGCCTTCCCAAATATTCTGTGCAAAGTACAAGTAGTCCTCAACTTACGATCATAACTGAGCCCAAAATTTCTCTTGCTAAGTGAGACAGTTGTTAATTGAATTTTGTCCCATTTTACAACCTTTCATGCCACAGTTGTTAAGTGAATCACTGCAGTTGTTAAGTTAGTAACACGGTTGTTAAAGTAAATCTAGCCTCCCCATTGACTTCGCTTGTGACAAGGTCGAAAAAGGGGATCCCATTACCCGAAGGCACTGCAACTATTAGAAATACAAGCCAGTTGTCAAGCATCTGAATTTTGATCATGTGACCATGGGGATGCGGCAATGCTTGTGTGAAAAATGGTCGTCTTTTTTTTCAGTGCCGTTGTAACTTCAAATGGTCACGAAATGAAAGCTACCTGTAGATGTCTTCCCTTCAATTTTCCGCAAATGCTAGAGATGTCAATGGCAACCACTTATTAAGGATTCCATCCAGTTGAACTTGGCTGCTGACTACATGAACACAGGTGATATATATATATATATATATATATATATATGTATATATATATATATATATATAAAAGATGGGCAGCTATATAGATGTGATAAATGAATGAATAAATAAAATACCACTTCCATTTTGTTGTTGGGAAGCCACTGTTGTCACTTGTTTGGGAACATTTTTGTTTTCCAAGTCTAACTTGCATCCTTGGAATTTCCATGTCATCTCCAATTGAATTACCAATCAACTCTGATCCTTCTTAGCTTTTGAGATCAGCCAAGGGTGGCCATGGTGGTGTCATTTTCTAAGCCATCCAGCTATAAAGGAAGCCAAATTTGTAGGACCTAAACACTTTTTATTGGCCATATTTTTAATTCCATCTCTATCAGCATCTCAGACCCAGTAAGATGTTCTACATAAGATGCAACAAAAGTTATTTCCTACAAATACAGAAACAAATGTCTGTAGAAATCGCAATATTAAGAGTAGTGCATGGAGATTATATATATGTATATATACATATAAAAGAACAAGCACACCATTCTGTACATACTGCACATTACTTTCAAACCTTTTTCTTCCATGCAGTCTGAAATTGAGAGTCTCTTATTCAAGGTTTTCTGCCATAAATAAAATTTCAGAACAAGAAGAGATGCTCTTTAATGGTAAAAACCCCCTACTTCTATTGACAGTTAACATAAATACACATATCTAGAAAGAAGACAACTACCAGAAGAGTCCAGGTTGTTTTTTAAAGAGCTCGAATGGAAAGTGGATAGGAGATTATTTTTTTCCCCAAGCCTTCATTTTAGCAATCTTATTAGACTCTACATAAATACAAAACTGGCAGAAAAGCAATGAAGCTTCGTAGATGGCTATCCATTTATTACAGCAAGAAATTGCAGAAAATATGCAAGCCATTCCAAACAGAGGCAAAGAGCTAGCAATATTGCTGTAGTATTGCCTTTTCAGTTAAGCAGTATAGTCTATTAAAAATTACCCAGAACGCCACCCGCTGTTTACACTTACATTCACCTATCAGAGGTTTTATTTTTACAGCTCTTCTGGAGGGGTTGATGAACAATGAGCAATGCCTGGGGCCAAAAAGGCTTCCCCATTATGAAAACCCGGCATCTGGTATTGTGTGCCAACACATGGTGTGTCATTCTTCCCCCCTCCCCCTCCTTTTAGCTTGGCTGGGATTCATGTCCTGACCAATAGCACTAGGACTGAATCGCTGCAGATCTCTAAAGCAGCAAGACTGCCTGCCGAGCGGCAGCAGGGGGCGAAGAAGGGACTGAAATGCCACTATAACCACAAAGGGTTGTTGAGAAAGGGGGCGTCTTTGGTCAGAGAAGGAAGAGATACAACAGGCTACTAATGATTGTTTTGAAAAAAACAGTTGCACTTATAATGGACTGTTTCAAGGAAGTGCCAGGCTGTTTATATAAGGAAATTATCTACCCTGAAAATTAGATTGCCTTAAATCAAATTTGGAAGACAAACAGATTTCGAAGAGATTACAGCTTTTAACTGACCATTTAGGCTTTCAGATTACACAAGACTCCTCAACAAGTCGAATGACAGTACAAATTTCAATTAAGGGACAGGCTCAAGAAGGGGCATGGAGAGCAGAACAGCAATAAAGGAGAATATTTGTAACTCAGAGTCGAAATGAGGGGTCCTTGGTGCTCTCTGAGCTTGGTTATATTTATGCAGACGTTTCATTACCCAAACTAAGTAACCTCACTGAATAGAACTGCCACTTGGCTGTCTGTGGAAGCAATCAGGACAGAGAAACACTGGTGATTTGCCACCCTTAGCGCCACAAGGAAGACCTGAATAGTGGATCTCAGATATGTTTGTCCACATTCATTCCTCATTGACCTCCAGTGCCCCTCCAGACATCTCTTAAGCCATTTTGTTTCTCTCAACTCTTCTATCAACCATGGAAAGTGGGTTGGGAGAGATTGCATGGATGCGAGACAAGTCCAAGATTTCAGCCTCTCTCTTACTCCAAGCAATGACTAGAGTCTCAGCTGTTCCATGCAGCAGACCATCAGGAACAACTCCTGGATCCCTCTGGGCCTATCAGTTTAATCCTGTGATGGTGAACCTGTGGCACACGTGCCACAGGTGGCACACAGAGCCCTCTCTGTGAACACACCAGCCATTGACCCAGCCCAACTCCACCGTGTATGTGCACATGCCTCCCGCCGGCCAGTTAGTCTTGGGGTCTCTGCTGTGCATGTGCAGGGAGCATGCAGGGTGTGTGTGTGTGTGTACAGGCTTTCCAGGCCCAAAATGCACAGCCCTTTGTGCCCCGTTTTGGCTTCCAGGTTGGTGCAGGAGGCTTTCCAGGCCCAAAACGGGGAATGGGTGGGTGGGTGGGTGGGTGGGTGGGGAACGTTTTGAGCCTGGAAAGCCTCTTGCATCAACCTGGAAGCCAAAACGGGATGCAGGGGGTCGGGGCACATGCACAAGAGGGCCGGGGTGCATTCATGGGGGATGCACATTCATGCACGGGGACACAAGTGCATGCACTGAGGGGGGCACTCACATTGCATTTTGGGGGGTTGGGCACACGCGCGCCTGCGCTTTAGGCACTCGGCACCAAAAAGGTTAACTATCACTGTCTAATCTAATAGATTCAGCTTTCCTGCGGGGGAAGGGGAAGGCAACAAAGAATCTCATGGTTATCAGGACATAATCTGATCCTGACCACAAAGGGGACCACAGCTCCCCAAATTCTAGTCCACTTCGCCACTGCTTTGTCAAGAAAACTAGATTAGGTGTATACTGTGTTGGGGATACACTCTTGGCCATCACAATGATCCCGAACTTCTGAGCCACCTCAGACCCATTCCCAAGGAAGGCAGATTGAAATCCACAGCCTAGAGAATGACATCACCAAGCCTGAGATGGCGTCAAAAAGGTCAGACAAGGAGATTACCATGCAGCAAGGAGTAGTTCATACAGTTCCTATGTTCATATAGCCTGTCCCTATATGTACTACAGTTCACAAAGTGAGCCCTGGGAAATTTGGTGTACTGAAAAACCTAGAAGTGCAATGTATGGGAAATGGCACAATTTTATAGTGACTAGTCACTGGACTTGTAATATTTATAGCACAATTAACTTCTGGAGATATCTGGAATGTTAATATAAATATTGTTGTTGTTAGTTGCAAAGTTGTGTCTGACCCATCACGACCCCATGGACAGCATTCCTCCAGGCCTTCCTGTCTTCTACCATCCTCTGGAGTCCATTTAAGCTCACGCCGACTGCTTCAGTGACTTCATCCAGCCCCCTCGTTCTCTGCCATCCCCTTCTTCTTTTGCCCTCCATCGTTCCCAGCATGAGGCTCTTCTCCAGGGAGTCCTTCCTTCTCATTAGGTGGCCAAAGGATTTGAGTTTCCTCTTCAGGATCTGGCCTTCTAAAAAGCAGTCAGGGTTGATCTCCTCTAGGACTGACTTGTTTGTTCGCCTTGCAGTCCAAGGGACTCGCAGGAGTCTTCTCCATCACCAGAGCTCAAAGGCCTCCATTCTTTGATGCTCAGCCTTTCTTATGGTTCAACTTTCACAGCCAGACATTGCAACTGGGAAAACCATCGCCTTGACTATACGCACTTTTGTTGGCAGGGTGATGTCTCTGCTTTTTAGTATGCTGTCTAGATTTGCCATAGCTTTCCTCCCCAGGAGTAAGCGTCTTTTAATTTCTTGGCTGCAGTCCCCATCTGAAACATACAACTAACGTAATCTTGAAAATGCTAGCAACAAAGTATAAAAGGAAAATACTATCAACATGAAAAATGTTAACAAAGCGAAAAGATGTTACATTACACTTTAAAATTGAAAGAAATGTTGCACATTAAACACATTACTGAAATAAGGATAATGGCCTCTTTTTGGACAAATAACACAGTGTCTGCAGTCGATTGTAAGGGTGAATCAGCCCAAATTTTGTGCATGTGACTGCAGGGGCACTGCAGCAGCTATAACTTCGAAACAGTAAATAGCTTTTGAGTGGTCCCTTGTAACGTCAATCTGTCATAAGTCAAGGACTACCTGTAAACTAAACATTTGATTTGGGGGCGTTGTCCAGAAACTAGACTGTTACATGTTTCATGTAAGAATTAGGGCAGGGTCAGGGACAATTAAAAATGCCCTAAAGCCCAGGTAGCAGGACATTTTGGTACACTTGAGAAGCAGGGGCTAATGAGATAGGAAGATGGGGTGCAAAGATCCTCTGAATTCCATATTCCTCAATACTTTACGTTAAGGATATGCCTATAGAGAATGCCTTCACCTTTATGTGACTCTGTTTATCAGTCAGAATATATTTGACAGTCTCCTAGGAGAGTTATGAAGCTAGACTAATTAATGGCTAAAAAGCACCTAGAAGCAACTTGGGAATAAAGGTAATACCTGGAGAGAAGGTATTCTTAGGATGATAGTTTCCATTTTAAACTCTTAACAACAATGCTGAACACTAGGAAAGAAAAAGCATAATCGGCAGTATAACAATAGCAGAGTAAACAACACATTTTTATTAACTACCTCTATATCTCTGCACAGTAAAAAATAACTTTCTGAAAGTGTAATAAACAGGCAAAGTGCAAAGCTAACTTGTTCACTAAAGTGCAAAGAGACAAACGCATTTTAATTTATAGGCATAAATGTACCTAGACGGTATCCCTTAACACAACAGATGCTATTGTGAAATTATATGCCCTTATAGCAAAAGTAAAAGTGAAGGGAATCCCTGTGGATTTTCCTCTGCAAGTCGTTGCTGACTATATGTGGAGGTGCTCATCTCTGTTTCACGGCCTTTGAGCCAGTGCTGTATGAAGATGTTTCTGT
Organism: Ptyas mucosa; assembly: GCA_012654045.1. Classification (NCBI taxonomy): domain Eukaryota; kingdom Metazoa; phylum Chordata; class Lepidosauria; order Squamata; family Colubridae; genus Ptyas; species Ptyas mucosa. Next base: position 482,838 of record WNWU01000046.1, on the reverse strand, counting down.
GATTATGTGGCCAGCATGATATCACAGAGAGCAGTTACTTACCCACCATAGTGGTACCTATTTATTTACTCGCATTTGAATGCTTTTGAACTGCTAGGTTGACAGGAGCTGGAGTAAGAATGGAAACTCACCCTGTCACGTGGCACTCGGGTCTTGAACCTAGGCTGCTGGCTCTCCAGCCGACAAGCCCAGTGTCTGAGCCACTGCACCTCTCTCATATGCCCCTATAACATATCCATTTAACCGGAAGTCAGGCAGTGGTGGGATTCAGCTGGTTCTGTCCGGATCACGTGAACTGGTAGCGGCAACTGCGGGAGGCTCCGCCTACCACTCGGACATAATGCGCGACTACTGTGCATGCGCAGAAGACCAAGTGCATGTGCAGAGATGGCGCGTGTGAGCGTGTTCACATTTGTGAACCGGTAGGGAAGGTAAATGAATCCCACCTCTGAAGTCAGGTTAGGGTTTCATTTTTCAGACAAGAATGCATGAAGAGGAGAGGAACAAAACTGACTTATGCTACAGTACTTCCTGCTCCTCATCAGCACATTTTTGACAAAGGCTGGCTTCAAGGAAAAGGTAAAGACCCCACTGATAAATTGAAATACTTTATGTGAATACAAACTCTATACATACTGCCTTGCACCTTCTACAGGAAAAGGGCTACATAGTTTCAAAAGAATAAGTAGAATATAAGCATGTATCTTCTCATAATTTTATAGGTAAAGCACTAATTCATTCATTCTTGAAAGCATCCTTTCAGCTGATATTCTCCATTTCTAAGAATTGCAAACAGTCTTGAATTTACCATCCAGTCCAATCTATTTGCCTCATTTCATCTCCCGCCCAATTTTCTATAGTATTTATACTTTCCTTAATTTTGAAACAAGCTACTTAATCATTTCCCTTGACAGCCACCAATTGATTTTGATTTGTTTGTTTCACTTACTGAGCAACATGTTTAAAGCAGCTAAGTCTAATTATGAACTTCAAATTGCTTTTGTTCCTGACAAAATGTAGTATTACTACCGTATTTTTTAAGAAATCACTGAAGTGTTTCCAATTTAAGGGTCCTTCTCTGCATGTTAAAATATGAGTAACCATAAAATATTGTTATGAATTGACTGGATTGCACAATTACTTTTCATGAATCTTCAAACTTTGATAAAAGTTTTCTCTTACCCCCATGTTGTCCTGGCCAGAGAAAAATGACTCAGTAAAGATATTAAAGTTAGCTATGTTTAAATGTTTTTTTAAAAAATTATGAAATCTGAGAAGCCACAATCCAGAAACTACTTGTGAGTAAATGATTTCAGGACAGCCAAAATCTTGAAGCAAAATAATAATAAAAAAAAATATCAAGAGCCAAGAATGGAGTTCTTATTTTCCAAACAATTTGCTAAATTAGGAAAAAGTTAAGACGAGAGTTTAAAGACAAAAACACGCTTACTGTAACATAGCTTGGATTCTAAGGGAAAAAAAATTGCCTGGGCTTCTTATTTCACCTCTTCTTTATTTGTCAGAACAGAGGAGAACATATTTCTGGCAATAAGAATGTTTAAATGTTTCAGTAGCAGCTGTGCAAATGTACACAGAATTGACTGTAATAATATGAGGAGCTAGCCACAGTTTTCATTCTACTTAAAGCAAAGGGATGCTTCCTGCCAACAGTAGCTCTAACTCAATTTATGATGCAATAACATTCAGTGTTACACCTATTTTTAGAACTCACACCCAGAGACACATCACACACTTGTGAAACAAGGAAAAGTCTCCTAGAGGCACCATTTGCAGTAGAATTGAAGCAACCTCAGTTTGTAGTGCTTTTTTTTTTTTAGTGAAGTAGAAATGACTGATAGGCAGAGAACAGTCAAGGTTCTTGGAAATCAGCTGCTCTATACATTTTAACCAATAAGTGTGGAATCCCCAAGTATCAATGTAAAATAAAACATGCTGAAAAGACAAAAACATGTGGAGGTTCCACGCGTTGCTTCTTATTCTGCTTTCAGCCATTAAACAGCAATAGGCAAAACATGGCTCCGAAAATATAGGTAGTAAGTCCTCAACTTACAACCACAATCAAGCCCAAACTTTCTGTTGTTAAGTGAGACATTTGTTAAATGGGTTTTGTCCCATTTTATGACCTCTCTTGGCACTGTTCTTAAGTGAATCACTGCCAGCGCTGCTGGCTGGGGGATTCTGGGAGTTGAAGTCCACCCATCTTCAAGCTACCAAGGTTGAGAAACCCTGGGCTAGAGAGTGGAACAATTTGCCAGACTGGACAATTTGCTCATCTATCTCAGCATCTTCTATAATGGGAAGGCGACTTGGTGCCCTTCAGATCTTTTGGGGCACAACTGTTTACTGCAGTCAGCAGAACTATAGGGCAGGAATTGTAGGGACTACGCTGAGCAAAATTTGGGAGGTTCAGCACACACACACACACACACATACACACACACACACACACACACACAAATATACTGGTGAATTATGGTTCTCTCCCAAAAAACCAACCATTCAGTTCAAACTTTCAGAACTTAGGTCTTCCCCAATTTGTAGAGTTCAGGTCTTAGAATTCCCAGAATGAGGAATTAAAAACAACAACAACAACAATCCACTTGCAGGGCATCTAGGTTGATGAAAGCTGGTTTATTTGATGTTAAACCCCGAAACAACAACAAAAAGACACTAGGTTAGACATACACTGTTAAAACTTTACTTCAAAATTAACACTACCATACCTCTTAGAGAGCTTTTACTTTACGACTGAATATTCACATTTTATCCTTTCTAGCAGAGAAATTAATCCTTGGTGATTTCCATGTCAACATAATTACAGGTTGCAATTAAAACACAATGTCTGTGGAACACACAATTCTTTTTCCTATAAGACAATGCATTGGATCTTCAAATGCATAGGGACATATTCTAGGAATCTTTTTTTTCAGGCAGATAAATACAGAGAACCCAAGAGTGCCATCTCATGAAAACTAACAGCTTGTTACATAGCTAAATGTCATCTATGATTGCCAACAGGCTGCACTGTAATTACCTTATAACTATGATCTACCTTTGGAATCCAGGAGGGAAAAAATGTTATGCTGGGAGTTGAAATCCATGTAGTGCTCTGCCTGAGATATTTAAGTAGGTCTACCTCATTGACTCCAAATAGGAGAAAACTAATGTTTATGATTTCTGCATTTTAGCAAATCAAATTAGCAACCCAACATTTCTTACGTATGAAACCTTTGTAATATTAGTCCTTATCATGAAAACTTGAAGGATGCATCACTTTAATGAAGTCCTAGAATTGTTTTATTTATTTGTTTAATAAATCTATTTGGCCATCCATGTCATGGAATGTGACTCTGGGTGGCCCAACAAAGTCAATGGAGAATGCTTTCTTTTCCTGCAGTCTACTTTCACATTTTTCCCCACTTCTCTTCCATATCCATTTTTTCCAAGTTCCCTTTGATATTATCAAAAATGTTACCACCATTATAACATTAAAAAAAAATTTCTACTTATTGTGGTGACATGACTCTTTGTTCTTATGAAGAACAAATTTCTCTGAAAATGTTTATAATAATTCTCAAAATCATTAAGGTATGTTAGGATCCATAACTTAATGTTGCTCACGTCTCACATCATGAAAAGTTGACACAGTTACATAAAAATAGTTGTTGATAAATTCTACATGACCAAATTAAAAGGAGCTGAAGTCAATGAACTTAAAAACCTGTTCTCCTTCAATAATGTCACCAAGTGATGAAGCAAGACTGGCTACATCCTAAAGCTTTCTTAAGATTATTTTACTTACTTTTATAAATATTGCCATTCACTATCATGAAAAATATTAAACATAAACCACTAAAACAGATAACACCAGATAAAACCAGCCTCCCCTTTCACTTCAAAGTCACTTCAGAGATTCTCTTAATCTTCAGCTCATAGCGATGAGAATTTTACTAGTAAATAGAGATAATTGGCTGGGATAGAGATAGTTAGCTGGGTTTACACAAAATTTTGATTAGGATGTATGCACTCTACAACTGCCTTAGTGTTTAATAAAAACTCAGTCAATTATGATTTCAGAACAATTATCATTGTTTCTCTTTGATCTTGGGTGTATACAAATTTGTCTGGAAATGTCTGAATAGGAATTAAAAACAGCAACATTCTTTTTTGAATACAGCATGTGGATATTTTATTTTGATATATTCATAATTTTTATCAACCTCCTGAGGCTGCAGCAAATAAAAGCTTGGAAAGTAATTGAAACCACAATACTTTAAATTATTGTTTCCTTTTAGTGAAGGATTTGTTGGCCTCTACTGTTAATTGCCAAATTATCACCATGACCGTTGGAAAACCTCTATAGAAGTCAGTGTCTACAAAGACAACATGCACAAAACCCTCATTCTGAAAAAGTTTTGCTGCAAAAGAGAGAAAAAAATGTTTACATCAGGAAACATCAGTTTTAAAGGACAGGTTTAAAGGCCATAGAAATGCAAAGCAGCAGCAGTGGTGAAAAGACAAAATAAGGATTAAAAGTTATTTGAACTATTGAACATTCTTGAGAGTAGTCTTTTAAGGAATGTTTTTCATTTAGGTATTTTGTTCCTTTTCCCCCAGAAAATGTCAGGACTGAAAGCAAAAGGAATCAGAGATTGTTACAGCAACACTTTGGGGGGGGGGGGGGGGCGGAGGAGAATACCAGCTCTCTGGAGAGTTTAGCATTCCATACTGTACACTATGACATTAATATAACACAACCACAGTGGCAATAATCATACACATGCGCATTTGGAAGGAAGCTTGGCTTTTAAGTGAGTTTGCTTGATGTCACAATGCACATATTTTCCATTAAATAAGTAAAGAGCTATATACATGAGGAAATCTCAACAACAATAAAGAATACTGTAGTGCATATTATTGAAAATTAAAATCTCGCTACAGGAAGGGATTTGTAGAGTCTGCAAGAATTCCACTGGGAATCCAGGAAATCTCCATTTCAATGCATAACCAGCAGGGATACTACCTCTTCCCTTCAGCTGTGTATGTAGAATGGGGGTGGAGGAAGAAGGGACAGACAACAGCTTTTTGAAGAGGGATTCCTGCAGAAATATGTCTATGCAGCCATATTTCCAAATAAGATCCAAAAGCAACGTTTCCCCTTTAAGAACGGTTCAAACTGAATAAAAAGAAAAACACCTTCAAAATAAACCCTATAGCTTATAGTCAATTATGCTGTTTTCTCTTTTTTTAAAAAAAATGTGTAGTATTTCTGGTAACAATTCTTTACTAAATCTTTTTCTTCTAGTCAATCTACCAAAAACATAGTTACATTTTAAAAACCTAATGATACTGTAATAGAATAACAACTAACAGTCAGGGTAAGCTACTTGCAACAGTCAGTTGCCAGCATATTAGCATATATTAGCTAATATTAGCATACAGCATTCTCAAATGGATTACCAAATGTAAAATGTTCTTTCCTTGCAACACCTCACACAAAAAAGTACCCTAATGAAATTAAAGACAGAATTCTGGGTAGCCCTCCAGATAATGTTAAACAGTAAAGTGTCACTAATCCTTCTTCTGCGCGTCTTCTAGTTCACATCAAAGTGAGGGAAACAGGATTGTAACTCATCCTAACCTCAGTTACTGTAGTCAGTCTCACCAATTATATGTTGTTGTACAAGAATATAAAGAAATATTTATTTCACCCATATAGTCTTTTCATTAGAAGACATAGCAATTTAGTATTTGGTTTTAAGTTATAAAACAACATTCTATTAAAATACCCCCCACCCCCCTTAAAAAGAGACAGTTCAATAAGCAGGCACAGAAAATGAGTAAGATATATCATCTCCTCAGTAAAGCAAAAGCTTTCTGGAGTTGATGAAATAAGAATCAAGACAGCATAGCTTCCTTCACAGGCAAAGGATCCCATAGTTGGAGAATGATGGTTAAAATCTTTCATTCCTGTCAATTGAGTCTACTTTGTAACTGGGATCTGGAGAAGGCTCTGTCTATCTGTTCCTACTGCATGGATAGATCTTTGCAAAAGAAGGTGGTCCCTAAGGCATCCTGGATTTAAGCTGTTTAAGGATTTAATGTAATTACTACTCCTCTAAATTGTATTTAGGGACAGATTGGTAATCAGTGAAGCTCCATAAGTGCTCACCAAGATTTTTGCTGCCAAAATCTGAACCAACCAAACCAGAATCTGTGAAGACTCTTTAGAAGTAACTTGCACAATGTTCATTGCAGTAACCCAACAAAGACACAATCAACCGACTGCTTCCACTATACTCTAATCTGTGTCAACAGACTACAGATACAGATAGTCAAAGCAAGTATATATTTTTTATTAATTAACAGTGTGAAGCCACTGGCAAAATACTTCAGCTCCTGGATAAGTGTTACTTCTTATAATAGCTATTAATGGCTACCAATTACTATATTTTTCAATTCTAACTACACTTGTTTTAGGAGCAATTCCTCTACTCCTGTGTCTATAAAAACTAATTAAATCTACCAGGCTAAGCAGCTAAGTGTGGACAAGGCTGACATAGTCTTACATTGGATATTTATTTGTTAAATTTATATCCAGCTTTTTGTTCAGCATACAACCCTCCCCCCAACAACTCTTTGAAGGATATTAAGCTGAGACACAATGATCACAATCCAGGATTATCTGCAATTGGTTCATATGATGTAACTGAAAAAGCCCTCCTGAGTAGGATAGTTTTACTATAGAGTAATAACAGCCGAAGCCCTAAGAATTTAGTACCTGGATCTTGGGATGAGAGTAGAAACCAGGAAGGGAGAGCTACTGTTTTCACCGTTTCTCCAACTCAGAAAGCCCTCCACCCTCAAGCACAAAACCACAATCCAACCTACAATCCAAAAAGGTGACTTTGGGCTAGCTCAACTATTATTTCAACCGTCTACCTTAAAAAACTAGCCCAACGAAGTCCATCTCCAATGTCTTTGCTCGGTTCTTATACCGGGAAGAACTCCAGGGGATTTTGCATCAACAAGATCTAGTTTTTATAGTGCCCCAGACTATACCAGAAGGACCACTTTCAGCCTTAGAGAGCCTTAAAACATTAACTGATAGAATAATCACAAAAGTAATCTATGATCAGTAAAATGGCAATAGTGCCATTTTAATAATTTGCACCTAACAATTCCAGAGAGAAGAGCATCATCCGTATGCCAGCACCATCCAACTTGATCTCTTTTTCATTTGAGTCCAAAGTGATTGCAGAAGCCGAAAGCTAAGGCTTAAATGTAGCGATATAACCCAAATTTATTTATTTAGATTTTTTAGATTGGAGCTTGGAGCTAGTTTTGTGCATGGATAAGTGGTATAAATTGTGTCAAGGAACATGTTTTAAACAGTTTCTGCTGTTTAATTTAATTTAATTTAATTAATTCAATTTATATGCCGCCCCTCTCCAAAGACTCAGGGCGGCTCTGTTCTTTTTTATGGAAAAGGCATATATGACATAAGTATATATTTCATTCACATCCATAATATATTGACTACAGCACCATTTGGGGACTCTCCAACCAATGAAGAAATTCCAGCGGATGCAAAATGTGGCAAGTAAGATTTTTTCCCAACATGTACAGGTAGCCCTTGGCTTACATCCATTCAAACAGCCCTTGTTGAAAGTTGCAGTGGTGATGAAAAAAAATGGGCGTATGAGCATTCCTTAAGGTTCCAGGTATCGCAGCACCCCCGTGGTCACATGATTACCATTTGTGACTTCAGAAGTTTTTGAAACATTGTGAGAATGATGGTGTGTTATTTGGAGAACAGCGTGACTGGCCTTGGATAGAAAGCCTTACGTGTCCTGCAGCTGCTTCAGAACAGGACAGAATAACAGAGTTGGAAGGGACCAGCATAGGGCCATACCAGGCATATCTCATCAGCATTGGAGAGACAATCAAGGTTATCTGGGTATGACAAGGCCTGCAGAGCACAGGGTGGCTGGTGTTTTGCCCTGTGGCAATTGGGTAACTGGTTGTGGTGTGGGTCTTGAAGTAGCATTCCCTAGCAGCACTGGGGCTGAAGTAGAGCCCCTTCAGCAATAACAGCCAAATAAGACTACTAAAAACCCTGGGCATCTTCTTCAGTTCTAGAGATGCTGCCACCACCAAGGAATGTTGCTGTGGGGTGGGGATGGGGGTGTCAAGGGCAGAGTGGGGTAGGGGAGATAGGTGGTTGGAGGAGTTGAAGAAGAGGCAGTCCCTTACTTTACTGAGACCAAGTGAGGAATCATTTGGGTTGGGCTTGATTCTCGCCTAACAACCGATGGGATTTGATTGACAACAGCAATGGAGACTGCTGGGATTGCTGTTGCTCAGTGATGTAGACATGTTACTTTTCACTTTACAACTGCATTGCTTAGTGATGGAAAGTTCAGCCCAATTACCGTTCTAACTCCAGGACTACCTGTACAAAGATCCCCAACCCCTGGTCGGTCCATTGACTGGCAACAGGCCATGGCATGCCAGAAACTGGTCCGTGCAAACAAGCAAAGCTCCATCTGTGGGATGCAGGCAGTACACTAAACTATACCCCCTCCAGTCTGTGGAAAAGCCTCTCTCCACAGAACCAGTCCCCGGTACCCCAAAGATTGGGGGCAGCTGCTGTAGAGGGTTCCATATCTGTGGATTCTACCATTTGATTTTTTTTTAAAAAAAGCACCCAGTATTATATGTAATTTGATTGTATCTCTCATTCTCAAAACAAAACTAGCTATTAAACTAATTCATGAAAGTCAAACAGTAAACAATATTTCTAAAAAAAATTATCAATGAGGTTTTTTTAATGCCATGACTTGCCCCCATACATGAAAAATATTCATTCTAACAAGCTCCTTATGCTGCCAAGGTCTATAAATGTTCAAACAAAATTAACGTAACTTAATTTTATCGGGGTAATTAGCAGGGTTTGATTATGAAGACTCTATTTAACTTCCAGTCCATCTTTGTCCCTAAGCAATTATTTAATTAATTCAATTCAATTCAATTTTGAGGCTGCCCTGCTCCCTTAACAACTTGGAGAAGTTTATAATGAAAATTAAAAAAAAAAGAGCCATATATAGAAAAGAAACCCATCGCCAACAGAAGACAACATGCTACCTATAACAACCAAAGCCACAGGGACTCTGAAAATACTCTAACCCAAGACCTAAGAGAACAATCAAGTTTTTAATGATTTTCTGAATGTCATTAGAATGGAAACTGAATGTGTGTGTGTGTGTGTGTGTGTCATTGGAGAAAGCAGGTTTCACAACAGAGAAAGCACACAATATAAGGACAATCCCGCTAAATCTGACCAAAGGCCCATCTGGTTCAACATCCAGTTTCTCACAGTGACTAATTCATGCTTCTGGAAAACCGCAAACAAGTATTTAACCTCCATCCTCAGTAATTTTGTTTTCAATGTTGCATTTGCCTCTGATGTCTAGCTAGACATCAAAACTCATCACTGTGATAGATCTATTCTGCCATGAATTTGTCACATCCATCACTGAAGTAATCAGAACTAGCAGCCATCAGATCTTGGGGCACCACATAAAGCAAGTGTGATATGGTCACGGCAAAATCTAAATAAGAGTAGCAGTGTTTTCTCAGGTTCATTCTTTTTGAACTTCTGTGTGCCCTGAAGTTACTCTCCATTCTGGATCTGTTTCCAGATTGCATATTAAAATGAAAACCTGTGAAGTGTCATTTTAGATAATGATGCTGCACAAAAGACCTAGAGGAAGAACACAATCCCTGTTTAATTCCTGGTCCCAGATTACTGTGGCATAATGGTTTCAGTTCCTGTCACACAATTTGTTCATAAATTCAGACTTTTTTTTAAAAAAAATGTAACTACACTGTTTACATACAACCTGAGTATCTGTGGCTGGAATAAATAAGTGGCTTAATTGAGAGGCTGAAGCTCATTGCAGGCATATTCATCTCCTTTTCTCACCTGATAAGCTGGTTAAACAGGTTCTGTATTGTTTCAAAACCTGTATGACCACAGGTGACAGCAGGCAGGATAAAATAAGTAGGAAGTAAAACTCTCATGAGTTACTTTCAAACCTTAAGAAATGTTTTCTACCCAGGCCTATCTTGTAGACTAACAGTTAGAAGATAATTTAAACTTAAAGTATGTATAAAAAGGATGCCAGAAAATTGATATAAGCTAATTTAGGAAACAACTGTCTGAAAAATAAGCTAAAAGTACAAACACAAATAAATACGTTATATAGTCTTATTTTTGGACATTGATTTCATATCTTCTGTAGAATGACAGATAATTGTACCTGTTGCACCAAGACAATGATCTGACATGAATTGCATCTGGAAAAATCAATATTATGCATTTATAGTTTTGAAAAACCAGTACTGTACCAATAAAGGAGAATAAAGGAGGTATTATACTGTATTCCCATATTAAAAAAGGTGAATGCTTGTATATAGAAAACAAACAACTGCTCTCAGATTATCCTCCTATTGCATAAATGGAAACCAACACAAAGACTTAATTTTCATATCCAAAGCACAATACTCCATGCAATGTTTATGTGCATTTATTTCAAGTTATTGGATGGGTAAAGCATATTTTTCATTCACTGCAGATTGGCAAAAAAATCATTGTAAAAAAGTAGAAAGGATTGAGGTAAATTTCTGCAAGAGAAGAATTCCTTTTAGGAATTACAGCATGGCAGTATTTCTCAACCACGCCAAGTTTAAGATATGTGGACTTCAATTCCCAGAATTCCCTGGTCAGCCATGCTGACTGGGAAATTCTGGGAGTTGAAAGCCATACATCTAAAAGTTGCTAAGGTTGAGACACATTGCAGTATGGAAAAATTGACATACACAATCAATAATTCTTCTGAATAATTTGGGCAGGGGTGCATGTTAACAAATTGAAGTCAGGAAATTGATAACGCGTCTTCAAATATTCAAAGTGGCACATTAGAGACATTTTCAGTGGCTGGATTGAGTGATATTATACTGACTATAGATGGTGACTGAAATGCTTCATTCACTTCCTTTTATTAACAAAAAGTCATGCTGGACTGCCCTCTCTACCTCTCTTCCTCCCTTCCCCCCCAAACATGCTGTATTTACTTCTAACATTTGCTTGAAATCATTTCCAGACTTGCATTCCCTCAAACCGCAGCAGGGAGAGTGCAAAGGGAGGCAGAGTGTTCTCTTTTCAACAAATAGAGGGGGGGGAGATAAAAAGCTCTGATTTATTTATAATTATACACACATACAAATACGCTTTTTAGTGTGTTGCTGATAAACATTACTTCATTCCCAGAAATCCAGACACACTTCACACTTCCCCTACTTATTTACTTTAAAAAATTTATTTAAAAACTGTCTTGACAAAAGCCTTACATGTTCTACTTGCAATTTATTTATATGAATTCCAAGCTAGTAGAAAGTTGCCAAATTGATTGTTTCAGGAAAATTGAAGACTTTGGTTCTTATGAATGGCAACAACAATCAGTTGCAGACATCTTGGCAGAGAATCCACTAATATAGTAAATTGCATTCCACAATTTTGTTAATCTAAACGCAAAAAAAGTCCCAATCTCTGAACCCAAGAATCCTTCACTAGCTCACTTGCTTTTTTCTCTGGAAATGTTTTTCACTTTCCTTGCAAAATCCAATGGGTTCTTGTTTTTAGGACTAATTAAAAGATGATTGTGGTATAGATAATAAAGGAGGTGAAAAAGGCATACAGTGGTGCTTAAACATTTGTGAACCCTTTGAATTTTAAATATTTTTCCATAAGAAATATCAGTAGTTCTGAAAAAAGGCAAAGAAATGGGCCCAGAACAAAATAGGATGATGGACTAGCTTCAAAAATCCAGGATTGCTGGAAACCAAAGATAGAGGCAAAGAACTAGAAACCATCCTTGAGACTAATACATTGAAAGCCAAAAAATTGGTTAAACAAAGGTGATAGATATAGTCAAGGAGACATCATACAACAGGGTCCAGAGCATGTTTTGAGTGGGTTATTAAGCAGCATTTTAATACAGCAGTCTCAAGATCATCTCTCAATTTCTCCATCATCCTCTTAGACTATAATAAGCTACATACAATTACAGTATATTAAAGGCAATATTTCAGTCTATTTTGTGTTAATAGAAACTTGTCAGAAGCTCTGTCATTAATTTAGAATATTACTGAAATTATTTACCAGGGGGGAAAAAATCCATAAACTTGTGGATGTCAACAAGTTACAGTATTTAATTCTTCCTAATCAGGCTTTCATCAAAGCAAGCTTCTGTCCAAGTAATCATGTCTGCATTATTTACACATACAGAGCGCAAATTTTTACAGGGCTTAATATTTTCAGATTAAAATAAAAATACAGGTGTGTTAATTTGTCATATCTATCAGTGCAGTGAAGTAGGACACTTTTATTATGACAAATGAAAGAGTTGGCAGAGATGGGAAGATGTGCAATCCTCAATAATAATTTGGTTGATTCCACTTACCTGTCTTTTAATATAATGAGGCGAGCACAGAGGTAGAAACTTCAAATATTTTAAAAGTTTCTTTCCTCTATAGAGAGAACAAAAATAAACAGGCAAAAAGGTCATGCCACAAAATACTAATCATTATACTTAGGATATGTTTAATGAGATGTTAAAGAATGTTTTTTTCAGAGGCAACTGAATTTGTGTCTGGACTCCCATGATTCAGGTTGAGATGAAAGTGGAAATAGCTATTACAGATCCAGATCTACAATTAGGATGGCAATTCTTTTCTGAGATGAAGCACTACTAAATTCAATGAATTTTATTTTTGAAGATGTGCAAATAAGAATGCACAAATAAAAACTATATTACTGCTTCTTGTCATTGGTTTTCTGATCTATTACCTCAAATTCTGTGTTTTCCAGAATCAACTACAGAATACTTTAAAATTGCATAAAAAGTTAGTTCACTTTATCTCCACTGGAAATACATTCTGGATGAGATAACTTATAAGAGAAAGGTCTAAAGTTAACCCCTTCTCTACTGTTTCCCCCAATAAAAGCTGTCCCTTGTTTATAAGAAAGATAGGAGTTTGAAAACCCAGCAAAAAAAAGCAGCCAAGCTGGGGGTGAAGAAGGACAACAACACTCTTCAAGCTGCTGCATTTCCACTAGAAATTGCCCTGTCTTCAGAGAATGTCTTGGAGCAGAAATTGGCCATCTGGCTGATGTTACATACAACTGTTTTTAGAAGGCATAGCCATTGAATAATAGAATAACAACCAATTAAGGTTATAGATGCCTAGTGGAGTTGCTAGATCCAACTACTTACAAGAGCCGTGGTGGCATAGTGGTTAGAATGCAGCATTGCAGGCTAATTCTGCTGACTGCCAGCAGTTCAATCTTGACCAGCTCAAGATTGACTCGGCTTTCCATCCTTCCAAGGTGGATAAAATGAGGACCCAGACTGTTCTGGGCAATATGCTGACTCTGTAAATTGCTTAGAGAGGGCTGTAAAGCACTGAAGTGGTATATAAGTCTAAGTGCTATTGCCAGTATAGCAGACCTGAGTAGAAATGTATTAAATAGCAGTCAGAAAGGTGAGGTGCTTCAGTAAGGAATTGTACCAAAGCCAAGCTAAGCAGGACTTACTAAGACATAGGGAAAAAATGGCCTATAAATTGTTGTTAAAAGACAATAGAAAAAAAAGGCCCATAAATTGCTGTTAAAAGACAATGGATAAACTAAATGATTGGGAGAATGGCAAAAGCAACCAGGGCATATGATTTTTGAACTATATTTAATAAAAAAAGATTTATAACTTTGCCAATACTGACTGTGTAAATTGGTCTTCATCTGGCATTCTGAACAGATGGACAAGTCCTATTTGCAGGGTATCCCAAATCATCCTCAATTCATCTGACCAACTTGGTTTAGGGTGTGCCAACAGGACAGTAGAAAAAAGCTTGTCAGGCTTATGTATCCTAGCTTTCGGTCTCTTTAGTGAACTGCCAGATGTCCATGGTTAGGGTTAGGTACACTTATTTCTGTATCAATAAAAAGTTTTCACACTTATATATGATTTGAGTCAGCTGATGTTCAATATGAGTAAAAAACTCAATTTGATTCAAAAGGAAAAAAAGTGCAAATTGGAATAGGAAGCCACCTTCCCTGTTTTCACGTGCTCTTTAAAAATCTGTCTTTTCTTGCAGGACTCAAGTTAGGGTGATGGGCAGGCTCTGAGAGTTTTAAGAGTTTTGATGGGGGGGGGGGTTATTCCCTAAAGGGATGCTGTTTTTTATTGCCGAGTTGCTTATATTTATTGTTGCTTTAATTTTTGTAAAGCTGCCTGTAGTAGTCAGGGATGAGGCAGTTTACAAATTCAATAAATAACATAAAAAATAAGTTATTACCCCTGCAGTAAAGTTTTGGTGTACCTCCTTGGGAATATAAAATCCTTATTTTGTTTTTGTTATTGTATTGCACATTCTGTGGAAAATGAAAATTTAAAAAAAAATGAAAAGGGGCCTCCACCCTTTTGTTTTAAATTTTATAAGACGTGATAGTTTGAGACCATTCACCAGGAGACAATGACTTCTAGTCCAGTCTTAGGCATGAAAGCCAGCTGGGTGATCTTGGGCCAGTCATTCTCTTTCAGCCCAACCTACCTTACAGGGCTGTTGTTGCAGGGAAAATAGAAGGAGGAAAGTGTGTTGGAAATGTTAACCGCCTTGAACTATTTGTAAAAATAATAAGAGAGATACAACTAAAATAAATAAGAAACAACATTGTATTAACTCATTTTGGAGGTTTGTAGAGGCTGCGAAGAGAGAAAAAAGAAGAAGAAACATAAGAAAAATTGTGATTGTTTAAATGCCTCATCTTAATCCATATTTAACCTTAACAATTTTCCAACTGTAGTTCCTTGAATATTTTATACAGGGGGTCCTCAGCTTACAACTGTTTGTTTAACAACAGTTAGTAGTTATGACGACCTCAGAAAAGGTACATTATGGCCCATAAAGCAATTCTGGCCATCATAAAACATTGTACCCACCCTGCATTTGCAATTACAACCAGTTGCCAAGTGCCCTGTGATCATGTGAACACGATCTGCAATCTTCTCTGCCGGCTTCCTCAGAAAGTCAGAAGAAGGTTACATGCCAGGAGGACTCCTTCTAGTCTCTAGGGGCTGGCTGAAATAACTGCTGGCTGAGGAGAATTGACATTCCTCCATGAGATGCAAAAACAAAGCTTAGACCATGAAGATCTAAGTTCCATTTCTGCAACCTGGGGAAGAGTATCAGCTTAGCTCGATGCACGGAAAGGAACTTCCTGCACCCAGTAGGGTACAAGAAGGGACTTTGGAGCTTCATGATTTAAGCTTCATTTCTGCACCCCACTGGAGGAGTTTCCTTCTGTGCCTGAAGAGGAGTTGAACTCCTGTGGGGTGCAGATCACACACCCTGGAGGCCTTGAAAGAATGGTGCCCTCTTACAGAATGGTGCAAGGCCGCCTCCGTAGGAAGGCACCTTGTGTTGGCTGGATGTAAAATGTAAATGGAACAATTTCTGTATGCTGCTGAGCCCTGCAACTGGCTGAGGCTGACTGCCCCGCAGCAACTTTGCTTGCACCAGTGAACCTGTAGCCAGCCAAGGCCTCCAGTGTCTCCCCAGACTGAGCCATCTCATACTCCACTTAACAACCCACACAATTGCTTAACAACTGCAACTTGGAGAGCTGGGATTGCAGTCATTTGAGCAAATTGGTCACGTGAGCATCTCGCTGTATGACCGCTTTATTCAATACCCAAGATTCTGGTCCCAATTGTGGTGGTAAGTCGAGGATTGCCTATAGGGCTGAACTTATACAAATTCAATTTCCTCCCAAATTATAGACAAATTATAGCACAGAACAAATGGGGTCCTTCCAGTATTTCTGAACTACTATATTTTTATAAACATGACCTTTGGGAATATCCAAAGAATCTAAAGAACAGCCTACCAAAGCTATGGCTAGTACGTACCATACCTAGTCTACCAATGTCACAGTGTTGTATTGCTGATGCCTAAAACGAGAATGGATTATATATCCACAACTAAAGAACCACAGAGTGCATCAGACAATTGCTACTAATGAGGCATGAATTTTATGGTATGATTCCCAATTCCATATAATACTAAGTTCCGTAAGAGGAAAAAGGAGAATATTTTCACATAATTACTAGATTAGGATTTTTAAACCATGTTTTATTGAATATATTACAATAGCCCATTCTGCACTCAATACAAATAGGTGATTTGCACATTACACTAAGCCCAAAATCCATGCTATGACTTTAGTCCTTAGGTGTGAACCATATTATGGGAGCATAGGATCTTAATGGAAAGCAATAAAATGTGATAGTATAATGTATTTACAATATTGCACAATTTAAAATAAAACACATACCAAACAACCCTTCCACCCAGCATATGAACTAGTAGCTAACTTTCTCAGTGCTGATTTTTCTTTTAAAACAATATATTATGGCAAGCAATCGGTCAAAGTACAAAGGTCTTTGAGGAAATAAATGCAAAGTAGGTATACCGCAAACTGGAATATGTATAGAAGACAGCTGTATGCACCCATTCCCAAAGCAAAAATGCTAAATGTGTTTGCATCCTCCCGATTCTGAAAGAAATATCAAGAAAGTTCTAGTAGTGAAGTCCAATTGCAAAAAGAAAAAAACAGCAAAATACAGCTCTGTTTAAAAACTAACTATTTTCGATGTAGATAGCTAAAAGATGAGGTAAGTGACTTAAAATGTAGTTTAAAGAATAAAGGAACAATGGGGGCAGAGACAGAAAGAGATTAAGAAATCTGATGACCTATCTAGTGAATGTTTACTATAGAAATAAAGTATCTACGGTACCAGGTCCCCTTGTTTTTAAACTATCAAATTTTCTTTTTAGAAACTAAAGTTGTTATGAATCTTGTGGGACTGAGTACTACTTTGCAGTATATGGATTACAAAGAGATCCCAATAGGATTCATTGCATTACAGTTAAGAAGATCCCCAAGAGAGAGCAAGCAGTCCTAAATATAACAAGTTTATTAAGTCTCCCAATTAACTGCATTAAACATATTCATTTATCTTTCCCAATTACCCTAATACCCGAGAATAACTCTTTTCAGTTATTTCTCTCTGAACACATATATAAAACATGGCGAGATTCAAAATTTGTCAATATGAGTAGCAGAAGGAGGCGGCGGAAGGGAATATTTCAAAAGCAGCAGTTTTCTTTTGGAACCACTTCTGCAATTCAGCCTGCAATGTAATAAGAGTCCTGGAGGTCAGACAGTGTGAGCCACAACTCAATTAACTTCTTTATCGTTTGTCTGAACACCATATTGCTGGTTCAGAGTACAGACATTGACCAAAGACATTTCAGTGACTTCAGCTCAAAACAACCAAAGAATGTTTATTTCCTAGCATTATTCTTCCTAACAGCCAGTTTAATCTAGTCTTTATTTGAACAAGGATTAGGGTACACGTACTCCAGTTTAAACAAATTTGAATTAAATTTAAAGTCCTTCTGAGCCAACTACCCAGTGAACTATAGCGCAGATTTCTTCTAAAGTAAAAAATAACCTTCGGACCCAGAAGCATTAAAAAACATACATTTGTTTTATAATCCAGTCTCGGTCCCCTGAAGATAGTTCTTATAGTGGTTTACCCAACTCATGCAATTATCAGCTTAGTTTTGGTAACCTCTATAACTTTTAAAGAATAGTCTGTGTGAAACTGAAATTTCCAAAACCATATAAAAGGATTCTACATTTTGGTCAGTAACCGTCAAGAAGCTGCCGTATCATCAAATAAGTTTGAAACAGTTTCTAGAACTTATTCTCAGCTTGCAATGGCACGTAGGCTGCTATGGGTAAGCTTCAAATGCCTCTCTAGAGCTGCTTCTAAGCAGACTATGAATAGATTGAATTTCCATGGTTAAATGTAGAAAAATCTGAAATCTCAGTATTTGAAATTCAATGTAACACTAATGCGTATATTGTTAGATATTTTCCCCCTTTGGCCATAGTGGCAGTATTTGCATGATACACTGAACCACAAATATATCAAGTTTTAAACATAGTTTGTGATTCAACCTGTGTACTTAGTTTATATCTGAGTATATATGAATTCAGAAAGTTGGAATAAGAACACCAGGATTAATCATACATCATGTGTTGAAGTGGGTGGCTATAATAAATGTAATGAATTAAATACTACGAAACACATATTTAATCTGGACATCTACAGGGTTGAAATAGACATACGCCAATATAATTTTTTCTTATAAACCCAAAATGGGAAGGACTATTGTACATTAGGGATTACTAAATAAGAAAATTGGAAGGGGAAACCTAACAGAAATAGATGAAGGCTTATGAGGACTCTCAACAACAGAGTTAGTGATTGCATTTGTAAATAAATTATTGCAAGGATGGATTTAAACCAGGTCCATTTATTACCGGTATATGCAAACAATTCTACAGTATGAAATCATCTGGCAAGAATATCTCAAAGTGAGTTCAAAATAAACAAATTAAAGACAGAATACTGGATTGTCTATGATTTCTCCCAATATCAGCTAGATATTTTAAATATTTTCCCCAAACATGTCATTCATTAGAATTACCAGAATGACTATTCATTTTTCTTAGTCTCTGAATTGACAGGTGGTAGTGATTCTTGATACCAGACTTGGTCCAGGAACAACTGTGTGATGAGTCTCCTACTGAAGTTAATTCATAGAGTTTAGTAGATGAAAATTTCAGTTTAAATAATAACTGCATATAAAAGCCTCTTGAAATATAAAGTAGGCTATCTTGGTAAAAAAAAAATCCTTTCCAGCTTCTAACATCTCTCTCAATGGAAAAGGTGTGGGGAACCACAATATTATCCTGACTTGATTCTTCTCAGTCAGTTTTGATTGCAATATTGATGTGTAAAATTGCCCCACAGGAAGTTATATCTGGTCCTAACAGTATTTTCTGGTGCCAAGAAGAGATCAGGTTGTTTAAAGACTTTGAATCGTTGACTTGCAATTAAATTATCTTCTCTTCTCCGAAGTGGAAGAAACATGGGATAGAAAATAAAATCAAATTTCTACCAGATATGGACAAGAGCTAACTTTCAGAAAAAAATGCTTTTTTATTTTGCATCGGTCACAATACATGGATACTCAAGCAGTTTTCATCTTAGTTTAGGGACTGCTCTCTAATACTGAATAACCTTGGTTACCTAATTTTGTGTGTGTCTTCCTGTCTATAATATTTATTACATATATCCACACACTTGCAATTAGGAAGATTACCCAAAAAATTACATAATTCAACAAACTATTCTTCTGTAATATAGAAGTTTCATTTATGTCGAGATATATTTATTCAATATATATAGCCACCAATCTCAAACAAGTAACTCTGGCAGAGAACTGTCATAAAATCAATTAAAACCAAATTACAAACAGAATACAAAAATTAAATATACACAGCGGCTGCGAAAATTATGATCTGTAGATGTTAAATATCTAGGAAACGGGATGCTTCACATACTTGGGGGGCCAGGCCCAGGCACATAACCATGATTCCAACGTCTTACAAAGAGCAAACATGGGGACATCCTAATCTCTGAAGGAAGAATGTTCCAGAGGGCAAGTACTATGGCAGAAACAGCATGTATCCTAGTTCATGACAGCTGACGTTCTTTGGCTGATGGGACTTGGAGTGTGCCCATCCTGATGGGACTGGATTGGAGAGGTAGAAACAACTGAGAGAAGATGGTCTCTCAGGTAAGTCAATCTCAAGCTATGAAGAGCTTTGAAGGTGACAACCAGCACCTTTAGTTGCATCCAGAAACACACCAGCAACTAATGCTGTAGTGTTACATGTACCAAGTACTCAATATCATTTACTATCTGTGCAGCTGCATTCTGTACCAGTTGAAGCTTCCAAATGCCCTTTCCAAGGAGAGTTTCACTAGAACACATTAGAATAATCCAGACCAGAGGTCTGTCGCTCACAAGGGCATGAGTGACAATGAGCAGAGGCTCCCAGTCCAGGTATGAGTACAAATGGCACATTACCCAAAGGCGTGCCAAAGCCTCTTGGCCAGAGCTGCCAACTGTTCTTCCAACAGGAGTCAAGAGTCTAGGACAGTGATGGCTAAACTTTTCCGGACTGAGTGCCCAAAGCATGCACACGTGCCGAAACCCCCAAAATGCAATGCATGCGCAGTCTCACATATGCACCAGTCCCCGCCCATGCACAAGCACCTTACACACGTGCCCTATCCCCCGCCCATGCGCGGCAGAGACCCGAACACCAGCTGGTCAGCAGGAGGCACACGTGCATGCACGGTGGAGCTGAACTGGGGCGACGGCTCGCATGCCCAGAGAAGGCACTGCCTGCCACCCATTACAGGTCTAGGAGGAACCCTAGATTGTATACCAGATGTATCTGGATCAGTGCTACCCCAGGACCAAAAGTGGAAGAACCTTGGCACTAGAAGGCCCAAACTCCTAGGTATAAGTCATATGAAAAACTATTTAAAACTAAGTTATGTTAGCTACAATTATTCCAATTGCTGAAGTTCATTTTTTAAAAATCGAAACTATAAAATAAACAAGACTTTGATTTAATAAAAAATAAATGAAATATTATTTTATAGCTTTGATTAAAACAAAAAGTAACAGTTGAGCAATTGGAATAATTGAAACCTTTCTTACGCACAATTTCTAGTGTTCCTGAAGATAGTTATACCTATGTTGCGGTAAAACAGAAATCTTCAAAATTCTGGCTTACTATGAATCAATTTGTCCATTGCTGTATACTGTTGTTACTCCAGTTTTAAATCCTTCTCCCAGCGTGAGGAGGTAAACAAACCATGAAAGATTTTTCGGTAGTTTATTTACAAGGAAACAGAGACCAAAATGTTTGGTTTGTTCCCTCAGACTGGTTGAAAGCTTCTGGTTCTTGGCTTGTTTGGCAGAGGGTTTCAATTTATGGTTCATGTTAAACCAATCACAGGAGTTTGTGCGCTTTGTTAATTCTTTCATGGCAAGAGAGCCAAAGCAAATCTGATCGACTAGAATTTAAATTACCACAAAGTACAAACATGACCACCAGAAGTACATGGTATTGTATGGCAGCATTTTACATTTTTTATCAGAGATTTTGGAATTCCAAACTGGAATGTTTGCAGGGGGTTTGGGGGGTTTTTTGGGTGAATTAAATCACTTCAATATTTTATCTGCTTTTGAACAAGTTATACATCAATTGATTCCTATAATAATTAAAAGTAATGGTTTCCAACTAAATAAAGCCTTTATATCACCTGGAAACACAATTCAAAGGCTGATTCAAGTAGTCTACGTATCTTTTGTGGAAAAAGCAAAGTGAGAACAGTGAAATTCAGGGTTTTTGTTTGACTTGACATTCACATATTATGACATTAAGTAAGTTATCTCACTGGCAAGAGAAATGATCCAGGAACTAGCTAGACATATTTGACTCTTTCCAAGTATAAGAAATTTCCAGAAGCCATGGACTTAGCACAGGTAAACCAGTGTTCCTCCATGGAATGGGAAGTCTTCCATCTGTAAAATCATGAACATTTGTGATTTGTCGCCTGAAACTTCATAATGCTAACATCATGTTTTTAATGCCTGGGAGGATTTTCCCCCGGATTAAGGGATACATTTATTTATTTAAGAAAATAATACTCAAGGCTATATAGAAATATTAATAAATATATGAATGAAGAACACATTAAAATGGAGACCTATGCAACAGATAAAACATCTTACACAGATTGTGTTCAAAACTTTTTTTATCATGCATCTAATAACTTTAATATGCTGAAGCCATGTTTGAACAAAATGTCTTTAAATGCAATACTCTTTTAAGGGGATAAAAGAAATATTTAGAGGCATGATATGCCATAATCTAGATATTGCCATGAAAAGATACAACTCTATGAGCCACTGGGCAAGTACTCTGTCAGAAGCTGAAATGCCTCCCTTACAGCTTTTAAGGCAGAGATGAGGAACTTGTGGCCTTCCAGAAGCCCCAGTCAGTGCAACCAACAGGTTCCTCATAAGTGTTTGAAAAAGCAAACAGTTCTGATTGTTCTGTTACTCTGAAAGCAAATTTAAAGCAGGCTTTAAATGGATCCTTTAAACTTTTCAAGAAACGAGGAAGCCACTGTCATTCTTGCAAATCAATATCTCCCTATTCCAAAACCACCAATCAAGACCTTCTCTTGCATTTTGGACTACCTGAGGTTTCTGTTCAAGGGCAGCCTCATGTAGAATGAATCCATTCTGGATATAACTTGCATGTGTTATTCTGGCTTTCCTGTGTTCAAGCACATTTGACATATCACCCAAGCTCAAGAAAGGCACTCTTGAGTCCCAAGCAAATCCAATTTCATGACTCCCCCCACAATACTGATTTTTCTACGTAGTGCTCATCATGCAAACAGCATGAATCCCTGATTTCTAAATCATCTGATTCTTAATTAATAACATCTGTTTTAGCTCAAATTTCAGTTTGTTCTCCCTCATTCAGATTAATATTTTCAAATATGTGACATTAACATTTTGTAATAGTAAATACTGCTCTTCCCTGTACACATAAATGTTAACTAAGTAACTTTCCAGATTTTTTTCTGGGCACTATCTTAGAAAGTCAAGAGAAGAGAGAGAAGATGCACAGAAAGTTAAATTGGTTTCAAAAGCAATTTTTTAAAATAACTCATACATTCTAAAATGCAACTAGCATATACTCTAGAGTTAGCTTCCATATTTTGTAAGTTTTTATTTCTTGCATTTGTATTAAAAAGGACAAAAATAGATTTTACATTCAGAATATATTATAACTTCATTCCAACAAAATAGCAAGAATTCCAAATTTTAATATTATCAATTAACTTCTCCCTAAACATTCTTGGCTGTCAAGTATAAAATATACATGTACTACTTTGGTGAAAAATAATTAAAAGATACAAAACACAAGCTCCCACTTGATTAAATATAGTGGAATTGTACCAACTGGCAGAGGTAATTTGGCACAAACATAAACAATGGCAACTCATGAAAAACATAAACCATGTTTCTAAAACATCAACAAAAACTGTGGCAGCTAAGAAGTCTTAGTTGTTCAGTTCCCCCCCCCCCCCAATTACTGCATTTAAGGCTTTAACGACAATATAGAAAAAGCTATGTAGCAAATTGCTTTAGAGTACTAGTTGTATATTATTTGAATTTTGATACTGAAAACTTTCTCTGAAACCTATTTATAAGCCTATCTTGGCAATTTGTAAAGGAACTGTTTGAAAATGTAAGTTCAGAGTTTTAGTAGCATAATTTGTGCACATTTATAACCAGTGGGTGTGAAAAGGTAGATTGATCAAGCACTTAAGCAAATATTTAGAAATATAATAGTAAGTGATAATGAATGTAACTGAAATAGAATCCATACTTTTAATGGCCCACTTCACACAAAATGTGAAGCCATAATAATACAGATTGTCTCAAAGGTACTTTTTCAACAGGCAACTGGATTTTTGTTTTTCTTTGAAGACATTTCGCTTCTAATCCAAGAAGCTTCTTCATAATACAGATTGTTTTTGGCATAGTATGACATAAACTCACTCAAAAAAGTTAAATATAATCCAAAACACCATAGCTAGTTCAACCCAGCTTATTAAGAATGTGTTTATGTGTGAATCAGGTTATAGAAGTACGGACAAAATTATAATGTGGTGTTCCTAAATTTGCTCCATAGGCATAACAATGGTTTTTTCAAATCTCAGTTAAACCATAGTTTAGTATTATGAATGGATATTTTCTATAAGTGGGATCACATAATTTTCTAAGCCATCTTTTTTATGGTTTGATATATAAACTATAATTTGCTGGGCTCACATGCAATAAACCAAAACCAAACAGATTGTGTTTTAACATGTACATTATTAGACTAGATCACACATAAAGTTTATCGGTGGTTTATTAAGTCATTATTTACTGAACTATTCACAACTGGCTGGATTCATCTATTGTATGCTAAATTTTAATGCAGTCTATTTGATTTTTGCTTAGCATCCTATACAAATATATGAACTGTGATTTGTAAATTTATGCTTTCCTAGGTAAACCCAGGCAGATATGGATTATTCAAATCATATTTAACAAGTGGTAGTTTAGCATGTTAACTTAGTACAGTAATTGATCACTTTTCATGACACAATGGTTGAACATTATCTGTGTTTAAAAAGCAAGTCAGTTGTCATATGCCTACAAATTCACCCAAACCATAGGTAGAAATTGTTTGTCACCCCCTCTCCTTTTTAGTTGATATCGCAACAATTTTCTGGTGGCAGGCTCACCCCTGCCCCCCCTCCCCCCAAATAACTACAAAGTAGTAGTAGTGGCTCACAAGATCAGAATAGTTATATTTGAGGTGATGGAATAAAGTTTTTGCTACCTAAAAAGTACCCTATTGGCATGAAAGGAGTAAAAAACACAAAATAGCTGCAGCTATGTTCCTACATTCAATTTTCTAGCGATGCGATAGCCCTTTAACTATAATCTAACCTATAGTCCCAATACTAGTCCATACCAAGTCATATCTGCCTCTGTTTAACCAGTGAAAAATTATGCTACTAATTGTGATTAATTACATCTTTCAGCTAGCTCAGTTTCCACTGTTTGTGGAAATGGACATTTGAAACCAAGGTATACAGTAATTTCAAAATCTGGTTTCTACAAATTGAAAATAGCTCTAAGTTGGCAAAACACATATGGGTTCAGCTAAGCCTCTGTCCCTGCTTAATGAGGTATGTGCACATGATGGGATAACCCTTTCTAGTGAGTTACTAATCAATGCAAACATGACTTTAAAAAAAAAAGAATATTCTAAATAGAGTTCCACTGTACTTCCAAATCAACAAAGCTTGGGAAACATTCAATAGTAATTGTTAAAAGCCAGTTTTCAACTATCCTGAGACAAGGAACAGAGTGGCAGAAAGGACCTCATCTATGCTTTCAAAGATCCCCAAACACTTATTAAACTTTCCATTTTACTATAGCTTTTGAAAACTATTTCCAAGACTACTAACATTTATCTCAGAGATGCCCACTTAATATGTCTATCATTTAAAACATTGACATGCTCTTGGTAAGGATGAAAATGGTGCTTTTTGGACTTTGCAAAACCTTCACAAAATGACCTCTGGCATATTGTAGTGTTTATTACCATGAACTTTGAGGCATACAAGTGTTCAGATAAACTATCAGAGTTTAAACCAAATTGGACTACTAACTTAAGTATACACAAGAGGCTAGGCTGGAGAATTTGAGTCTGTACATATCACCAATGTATAAACAGGTACAAAACAAGCAAAAAACAAATTGCAGAAAAATCAGGGCCAATGACCATGGTTAATGTACAAAACTAAAATACCTTAAAAGCAAGAAATGTGTTTTTATTCCACATAAAGCCATGAGACTTAAGGGTAGGAATAATAGAAAGGGGCGATAACATTCCATTTGAAATGAAGCAATTTGGAAAAAAAATAACAAATGACTTGTTTTTAATTGTGTAGTATTGCTGTTTTTCTTCAGCCAAATCAGCACAAAATAGACATGTAGTGTGTTTGCAGGGACAAGGCCGGAATCATAAGTAGAGATTTTATAAAGGGAGATGGGAGAAGACCAGATTAATAGAGGATAACCTCACCTGGCAGTTCTTCCTTGTTTTACTGAGCTCAAAAACACCTTTTTACATGATCAAAATAAATGAATTTATACTATCTGGAAATACCTTTAGAAGTAAGTAGTGTAAACATCTGATTTCCCTTTTTAAGGAAGACACCAAAGAAAACATGTTTTTGCTTTGCAACTCCCCATCCAGCCTTTCAGAAACCACGGGAGAAGACCCATCGGCTGGAGCTCTCCTTTGCTTTTACTTTGGAGATGGCGTGGGGGTGGGGGAAAATGAAATAGACGATGCCTTTACAACCGGAAAA
>WNWU01000046.1:444054-456726 GCA_012654045.1 Ptyas mucosa | reverse complement strand
ATTCTAGAAGCCTGTAGAGATATGCGAAGGAAGAGATGGGGGTGGGGAAACAATCTCCCAGCGCCCCCCGCTACAACGATTAGAAGATTGTATATCATTTTATAAAGCTACATTGTATTCTGTAGACGTGCTCTGCAGACGCAGGAATAGAAGGCTGTTTGGGGGGGCAGAACTGAATTGGGGGAGCAGTGGAAAGAGATCAGTGCTACTACCCAAGGAGGGGGGACACGGTTCCCCTTCCCCCCAGTTTTTTTTCGCCCTGTCACAGCCCTGAGTTGCAGGTAGAGAGAGTTAAGAGATTTAAAGAGAAATTGCTACATTGTAACAAACTCACCGTGATGTTTGAGCAGCAGTCAGCGCGGGGTCTCCGAGACATCCCCGCACGGGCTCCGGAGGCAGGACCCTAGCAGGCACAGACTCATAGAGGGTCAGCTCAATGCCTGATTGCAACCGACGAAGGTTTCCTCTGAAACATTAAAAAAAAAAAAAGAGGAAGAAAAAGCCGAAGCGGGCGAATAAAGGGCAAAAAAATTCACAAAAACCCCAAAACCCAACGGGCAGTTTTATTTGTACATTTTCAGCGAAACCATTTTTTATATATATAAAAAAATTAACAACCTCCCTCCTCCCACTCGCCTTAATTTGCATTGGTGCTGCCCCACCCCTCTGGCTCTTTCAAAATACTGTCGCCGCACGCGCGCACGCTCAAAAGGGAGCATTGTAGCGAGACGTCCGTCGGCCGGGCTTGTCAAGGAAGGGTGCATTAAAGGGGCAGGAGCCGCCACCGGAGCTTCTCCCCCCCCAAACCCCAACCCCCGCCCGGGCGGGCGGACGCCTTCGGTTGTGCCCCTCGCCCCCTTCCCGGCTGGACGGGCTTGCCGCGACCTGCGGACGGCGTTTCCTGAAAGCTCTTGGAGGGGGGGAGGGGAAGGGAAATACTGATGGGGTTAGAAGAAAAATAAATAAAGAACCTTCAAGGGGTGAAAATAGGATCGCGGGGGGTGGGGGGTGGGAGCTCAGACCGGAATCGTTTTAACCCCGTCAGCCCTGGGCGTGTTTTATTTAATATTAAGAGATTAGATTTTGGACTTTTGCAGGATCTACTTAGAAATTAATATGCTTGGGATCACATGGGATCATGTGCTGGACCACGGGGGGCGGGGGGGGGGGAGAAAGGGAGGACGAACGCAAGCCTGTGTGGTGTCTTGTGTTATAAATCTTACACTGGAAAAAAAATCGGAGTTTGACACTAAAAGGGAGACATCCGTGCAGTTTTCTTGGCAGGGCTATAAAAATGGTTTTTAGTTTACTCTCCAGCCCTGGGATTTCCTAGTGGTCTCCTTTCCAACCACTAAGCAGGCCCAAACATAACTTTAAACCTTTATTCTACTAAACATTTCAGAGTTGTTGTGTTTTTTTGGAAGTGTGTGCTGGATTTATTCTCTGCTGATTTTAAACAGACAGGAGCAGTTTCATCTGGACTTTATAACCCAGATTGGGCCAAATAAAGTTAACTAAGCCTCCGTCACACCACCCCAACTGAACACATCGATGTCTTTAAGCATGGTTTGCTGGAAATGTTCACACACAACACACTGGTTGTATTCCACCTGGCTTATTTACCTATGGATAATATGCTCCATTTAATTTAATTTTGGGTTCTCTGAACCCTGAACCAACTACACAAATTGAGTTTATAATGCTCGCTAAATAGTTGGTTTTGGGGTCTCCTAATATAGGGATATAACTATAGTTGTCACATTAAAACAACAAAAAATCCCATCGCAATTGTTTGGGGGTCTATTTGACTGAAATAAACAAGATACTCGGAATTGGATTGCAGTTTAGAAGCACCTGGTGTATAAAGAGGGATGAGTGCACATTGTGCCAGGCCATAGTTTGTTTAAACGTAACAACTACAATGACTGGATTCATATAATGCATTAAACCAAACAAATTATATTTTGGTTTAGCGTGATGCGTGAATCCGCCTGCCTGGTGTTTGGCTTAACATATACATGGAAATGCATAGCCCTTTTGAACCTATTGTCTCTGTTGCTTGATTACCTATTATTTTATCCAAATACAGTATCGGTTCTAATACGTTTTGTGCTTGGTAAAGTGTAAACCAGTGCATACGATGTAAACAAAGTACTACAGTGTAAAGTAAGGGGCATTGAAATGTACGTGTAGGGCAGCAGGTATAGCACCTAATCCTAAACAGGTTGACCAGGAAATAAATCTGATTGAATCAATAAAATAAATCTAATGCAATGAAATGTTATTAGTTTAGGAAAATTGTTCAAGTAGTCCAAAGACATGAGTCTGGCTATTTAGAACAACCCAATTGTGTTTATCAACATAATTGTAGTTTATTGCTTAACAATATAAATTAGTACTACAGCCTCAAAGCTTAACATTTCTAATCTATTATAAATGACTAGGTCACTGCTACCTTTTACTGAAAGAAACACAAACATAAAGTTGATTTTATAGTATTATGGATTCATTACATCTGGCAATGCTGTTAACAGGCCAGTTTCTGCACAAATCCACTGTAAAGGAAACACTTTCTAGTTTTTATAACTTAGTACCCAAACAAAATAAAATGTATTTTACATTTTATTTTGTAACCAACTTTTGTAACCAACAAATTAAGCAAAAGTAATGAAGACAAAATTCATCGCTGCTCTGAAAACTACAATAAACAAAACTGAAATCATCAAAGTAAAATATGACTTTTGGAGTACACTCTGCGGATGTTCTTAACTCCGGATGAACAGTCAAATCAAGCATCGTCTTAAAACAAGCACTGTTATCAGGCAGCTGAAAGCACAACTCAGGAAAGGGTCCTTGGCGTACTAATTAAAAACTGGTTTCACCGGAGAGAGCGCTCTCCTGATTGGCCGAAAGTGAAGCGGATCAGAAAGTAATGGGTTGGGCTAAAAGCAGGACTCGTCACCCTGATTAGACAGGTTAAATGTGATTGACTATCGCTGGTAATTAAAAGAGGGTGGAACTTCGTAATGTTTATACTCTGTAATTGGCTGGATTTGAACTGCCTTTAAATTCTGTACTGTATATACACAGAGGGAGGGGGAGGCTTCATGTATAAAAAGCCAAAGCTAGGAGTAGAGTGTGGTGACAGACTTCTGTTTGGTGAAGTAGACTGGTGTGTATCAGTCGCTTTCACTCTCTTGTCCCCCCCCTCCAGTGTTCCCTAGGAAATAGTTTTACCTAGCATTTTTCACATGGTGGTGAATTAAAAATGGAAAACTGTAGGAAGAACAGATTGTAGAAGATGCTATTAAGTTGCAACCTAATTTTAAAGATTGTGACATGAAGAATGGTACTCTAGAAAAATAAGTACTATAATTCAAAATGAAAATTATTGAATCTTTACTTGCAAGACAACAATAGTCTCAAACTTATTTTCTGGATTACATTTGCTTCATTAATTATGCCCTTGTTTATATATTGCAATTGTTTTTCCCCCCCATCTAGTCCAGGGGTGTCAAACTGGTGGCCTGTAGGCACAGGCCACGCCCACCCCAGCTCCACAAAGGCAAAACATGTTGTGATATATCACATGTCATGTAACATGATCAAGTTTGACACCCGTGATCTAGTCTATGTATAGAGAAGTTATGAGCTTTCAAGCTACTGAAATTGGGATTTAGGAAATTGGGACTTTGCAATGGGATTGGGCAAGGGTGTTGATTGTAAATACAGCAAAGCATTTTCCAATTTGAAAATTATTTTAAAAATTAAGTGGCTATATGAACAGCAGAGGGCTGTGGCAGTTATGAAAAGGACCCCAAATCAGTATCTTGACAATTGGAATAGCACTAGCATCATTTTTTTGAGTTTAGAACTACCAAACAGCCATTCTTCAGTTGTCCTAATACAGCTTGTCCTGAGTTTTGACTGATTGACACACTGGCAGACATAAGTAGTCTATAATATTTTTTCACTGCATAATCACAAATAGTATTTTAGTCTGTTAATAGGAGTGTGTTTGCACACTCCTATTTTCTTTACTTACGTTATGTTGTGGATCTGCAAATCTTTCTTTCAGAAGACTCTCCTTGCTTCAGGTTTAGGCTTTCCTCCCAAACAGGCGGGTCGGTCAATTCCTGTTGCAACCAATGGATCAACACTTGATTTGAAAAAAAGATCCTGAACTTTCAAGAAACTACTAGGAAAAACCTTATGGGAGGTCTGTCATGGTTTTGGTCACTAAGCGACTGACTGCAAATTGAGGACTACCTGTAGTTGCATAATTGTCTCTGCTATCTTTGACTTATTCAACCCCTTGTTGTGGATAGTTTTTATTGATATGGCTTGTTTTAATTCATGTGTTTAATTATTCCATTGATGCGTATTTTCAGAGCTTCCCAACTTTTTAGTGCAAATCAAATAAACAGAAATTACACCGGTTGCGAAGGAAGCCACAAGCAATACTTTATAAGGACCAACCAAACATGGACAAAAATTGGGGTAAGATTTTTCGGTTGTTAAGTATGAAAAAGTCAGATGTCACTTTTTTCAATATCCGTTGTAACTTTGAATGGTCCCTAAATGAATTGTTGTAAGTCAAGAACTACCTGTACCGTGTTTGTTACCGAGTTTATTAAAAAAAAAGTAATAAAGGCAGGATATAAATAAATCAGATACAATCCCTAAAATTAAGCCAGCATGACCGCAAAATAGGGACGCTTTCAGCTAGAGCTACAAAACCCTCATTTATTTAAAATATGGCATATAGAGAACATGGATAACTAATAAAATTATACAGGAGCACATATTAGTACTGTGCACGCATGATGGAAATACAGTCAGTTTTGTAAAGTTTGAGGAATGTAAGAAATTATATATAAGGCATAGCTTAGTTTTAAAATAAGTTGTTGATTCATAATAGAATAAAACTCCCCTCAATGGCGCTTGGTTGGTCCACAAGGAGGGAATGGAAAAGAGTTCGTACCACAAAGGAAACCCAAACAGGCCCCTTTCCCACGTGTGCTGAACCATCATCCCTAATTCTGTTTGGGCTGGTTGCGGAGTACCAATGGTGAAATTCATTTTTTTTTACTACCGGTTCTGTGGGCGTGGCTTGGTGGGCCTTGCAAGGGAAGGATACTGCAAAATCTCCATTTCCACCCCACTCCAGGGGAAGGATACTGCCAAATCCCCATTCCCATCCCACTTCAGGGGAAGGATACTGCCAAATCCCCATTCCCATCCCACTTCAGGGGAAGGATATTGCCAAATCCCCATTCCTGCCCCACTCCAGGGGAAGGATACTGCCAAATCCCCATTCCCATCCCACTTCAGGGGAAGGATACTGCCAAATCCCCATTCCTGCCCCACTCCAAGGGAAGGATACTGCAAAATCCGCATTCCCACCCCACTCCAGGGAAAGGATATTGCAAAATCCCCATTCCCACCCCGCGACCATCCAGAGGTGGTATTTGTCGGTTCTCCGAACTACTCAAAATTTCCGCTACCGGTTCGTCAGAACCTGCTGGATTTCACCCCTGCGGAGTACCCTAGCTAGAACTATATAAAAAGTGACTCTCAGACGCCTCGATTTTAACTAATTCGGCAACCTCGCCTTCTAGGATTGACAGGAGAGTTCGGCGCCTCAGGAATTAACGTTGCACACACCGAACCGCCGTGTCTTTTTTTTTCTTTTTAAATCCCCGCCGGTATTTCCCTCATGAAAACCCCTCCCCCCCCCGTGCGTTCTCTCCCTCACGGCCGGCTCCCCTCACAGGCAGGCTTCCCCTCGCTTCGCTTTCGCGCCTTTCCTTCCCTCCTCCCAAAATGGCGGCGCCTCTTTTTTTTTTCCCGCCCAAAAGAGTTGGAGGAGGAGAAGAAAAAAAAAATAAAAGACCAAAAAAAAGAGAGAGAGAGAAAGTCGCCAGCGAGCTCCGCCCCTTTTCCGGCCCACCCTCCTCCTTTCTCCCCCCTCCCCCGCGTGGGCGGTGTCTCGCCGTCCGCGGGAGAGGGAGAAGGCGGAGCCTGCGCGCTGTCGCTCTCTTTGCCCCACAGCCAGCCTGAAGAGAAGAACGACGACGTCGAGGGGAAGAAAAAAAAAAAAGAGGGAGGGGCCGGCGCGAGGCGACGGGTAAAGCCAGTCGCTGGGGTTTGGCTCGCTCGCTCCGCCCCGCGCGCTCGCCTTTCGCTCCCTCCTCAAGAAAGGGGCGGTCCCACTTTGGATCTCTCCCTCCGTTTCTTTTGGGAAGAGACGCCAAAAGTCGCTCCGCCCCCTTCAGGTGCAGATGCAACGGCCCCGCCCCTCAAACAGCTCCGTTTCCTCCCCCTCCCCGCGTCTCTTCAAGGGGAAACCCCCCCCCCCCCAGTTTCCAAGGGTGGGAACAGCCCTCTCTGCCTCCCCCCCTCGGCTGTACGTGCAACAACGTCCCCATTTCCCAGCAGAAAAGAGGCAGGGGGCTCTGTACTCCTTCCAAGCCAGCCCCCCCACTTTATTATTATTTTTTTTCCCTGTCAGGGGGTCCCGCTTGAGGAGCAAACAAAAGAGCTCCCTGTGAGCCTGTGGTAAGAGGCCTCCCCACCACCACCACGCGCCCCCCCCTCCCCAAGAAGGAGGGGAGGGGGTTTCTGTGGGCTGGGTGCAAAAAAGGCTGTTTCTAGGCTCCCCCCCAGGAGGAGGAGGAGGAGGGGGCCTGCAGCCATTGCACAGCCTGGGCTTTGCTGGGGGGTCCCTGCAATTCAGAGAAGGGGGTGCTTTGGGCCTCTGAGGGGGGGTGTGGGGTGGGGGGATGTGTCCCACACACACACACAAATCCCAAGCCTGTTGGTGTTGTGAGGTTGCCAAGTTGGGGAAGGTGTGAAAAATGTGTTTTGAGTTGGCCTGGAAGGGAAGGAAAACCAGGCCCATTTTGGAGATCCCTTTTATGAAAAAAAAAAATAATAACTTTTTAAAGTTAGAACCCAAACTTGAAATGGGGCTCCTGAAAAGCCTAGCAGGACACTGATAATCAGCATTCCTGGTTGGTTCAAAAGTTGTCTGAATGAAACAGGAGCAAATGTGGGAAGGGGAAAAAAAAATATTTTATGGCCCAAGAAATAGAATGTGGATGAAATGGAAGATCTTTTCTGTTGGTGGTTGCAGATCTTCCTTCTAAACCACTCTGGAGAAATTCAAATTCTGTTGCCCCGTCTTTTAAAATCACTTTTTTGCCACTCCTTTAATCAAGATTTTTTTATAAATCAAATTCTGCAGTTTTTTTTTCTTTAATCAGATTTTTTTTTATTTGGGTCACAGAATGGCACAACTTCCTTTAAACACTGACTTTATTTTTACCAGAGTTCAGACCATCAGTACTTAAAAAAAAAACTATTGTGAAAAATCAATATGATGCAAGTGAATATCGACAGATAATTGAAAGGCTTTGGTTGATTAATCTTCCTGCTGTTAAAGTGATCTTTTTAAACAAACTTGCACATCAGCAATTGCATGTTTTTGCACAGGCATATTGACTGAGTAATGACATTGTTAGCACACCAACGCCACAATGCAAAAAAAGTTTATTTGCATTAACATTACTTGAAAATAGTGCTTTGACTATTATTTTTATTGTTAGCCATGTAATTACATAAAGTTAAAAAAATCCCCTAAAAGTCTAATTGCTATAAAAATTTTTCTGTGTTTATCTTGACTATCTAATGAATTCCTCACCCTCACCCCCCTTGTTCAAAACTACCCCATTCCAGTTTTCCTAGCAGTAAATGATTGTATAACAATTAAATGACAAGACAAGTGTGTTTTATAGATGATGCATCTTATGAACATAAGTTCTTTTTTTAAAAAAAGTATGCATATGCTTCAAAACTTCAGATTAAATATTGAATTTATTTCTGAGTGAATGCGAGTTAAAATTCCTTTTACTCTTTTTATTTGAAGGAGACTCCTTTTCCAGGATTTTCCCAAAAGGTATGTTATGGCCTAAAATACAGATAACTGAAATTTTGCTACTTGTTTTCACTATTGATATAAGACAAAAATAAGTGCTGGTGATTTTAGCTTTATTGCTAGTGAATGGCACATCTTAAGCAAATGTTTAATTGCGGGATTTATAGAAGGAAAGTACTGACTGAGCAAACATGAATCTTCATGCGTAATTTTGCAATATTAAGTTATTTGCCCTGCTGCTAAATAAAGAGTACTGTTTTAGAGACGAAACAATCGCACGTATGCTTTAAAAAGCAATACTTTTTAATATACTGCCTTTTGTTAAAAGTACCCAGAGTGTTGCACGAAAAGCAATAAAAGAATAGAATCATCATTAAAAATAAGATAGTATGCCAAAATGTATACTCTTCATAAAACCACAACAAACACGTAAAGCTGCAACAAAAAAAGCTACAATAAAAGGGACAAAGCTGTTTGGCTTAAGAAACAGTGGATCAAACAAGTTTTAGATTTGCCTAAGCAGAAACAGTTTTCAATAGCTCTGCTTCATAGAATTTCATGATCAATTATTGAATTCCATAGATATTGCTGACTGAAGAATTGGCCCCGTTGCCTCTTTGTGTGTGTGTATGTGTGTGTTTAGGGAACAACTACTTCAAATACCGAAGTGATTAAATATGGACCAGTATCATCTGAGTGACGACAGTTCACTCCATTCTGAAATTCAGCTCCCTGAATTTTCTGGGAATCAGGCGTTGGACTGTAGTGATACCTTCAGCCATGATCTTTGTCCAGATATGAGGGACATGATTTATGCTGGACTGAACAATCTGGATGTGGATCCCAGCCTTTCAACTACAAATATAAACAGTGATTCGTTGGAAGACAACCTGGACACCTTGTCTCTGTATTCAGTAAAAGACTGTGATTCCGCTAAACTCCTCGATGATTGTGACACAGACTCACAACCACTTTTGCATGGTGAGTAGCCCAGTGCAGAGCTAACGTGGCAATATATATAAGGGGAATTGTCTTATTTCAGCTGTGGATTCGAGTCTTTTTGCCTTATTAAACTTCATATTCTTTCAGCTAAAGGTGGTGTTTTTTAAGTTGGATGTTTTCCCAGAATGGTTGGGATTTCAACTGTCAAGAATTCTCAGCCAATGTAAAGAAACAGCTGTGCCAGGAGGTTGTTTGCTTATGGTATATTTTGTATATGTAAGGCTAAAGGTAAAAAAAGAGAGGTAATTGTATATTTTGTACATATAGGTAGTCCCTAACTTACAACAATTCATTTAGCGACCATTGAAAGTTAACATCACTGAAAAAAGTGACTTACGACCGTTTTTCGCACTCACGACTTTTGCAGCATCCCTGCGGTCAGATGATCAAAATTCAGATGCTTGGCAACTGATTCATATTTATGACGGTTGCAGTGTCCCAGGGTCACGTGATTCCCCTTTTGCGACCTTCTCACAAGCAAAGTCAGCTGGGGAAGCCAGATTCACTTAATAACCGAATGACTAACTTATCGTTAACTTACGGCCGTTTTTCACACTTGACAACCATTGCAGCATCTCCACGGTCAGGTGATCAAAATTCAGGCACTTGGCAACTGGCTTGACATGTTACTTACGACATGGTGACCTTCCCAGCTGGATTCCGACAAGCAAAGTCAATTGGGGGGGTGGGGTGGGGAGCCGTATTCCCTTAACAACCACATGATTCATTTAACAGTGGCAGAAAAGGTCGTAAAATGGGATGCAACTCATTTGCCTTGCTCAGCAATGGGAATTTGGAGTTCAGTTGCGGTCGTAAATCCAGGACTACCTGAGTTACGACCACAATTGAGCCCAAAATTTCTGTTGCTAAGTGAAACATTTGTTCTGTCAATCCTGAAGCTGACCTGACCGAAGCCATTTTGACTGCTTCGTGTTTGGAGCTGAGGGATAGGGAGTGGGGGGATAGAGAGAGCAGGGATTCTGTAGCCAAAACAAAATGTTTTCTCTTGGGAACCAAGGGCATTCTCACACCTGGTTGGAGGAAGGCAGAGTGATGCTACCCGATTGCCAGACAGCACCGTGATTGGACCACGTGACTGAATGTTTTGAGAAAGTGGGAAAACCTTTAACTTTGAATTAGGTAAAAACCATGGGACTTTCCAGAGTCAGTTTTCACCAGATCTGTGCCAATATGATATTTCCAATAAAGCTGTTCTTTGAGGAATCTACCAGCCTCGGAGTTTTGCTTGATATGGATTTATTACTTGGAACCCTGACATATGAAGTGAGTTTTACGGCTTTTTTTTTTTTGCCAGAGTTGTTAAGTGAATCTGACTCCCCCATTGTCAGAAGGTTGCAAAAGGGGATCGCACGACCCCAGGACACTGCAACCGTCATAAATACGAGTCAGTTGCTAAGCGTCTGAATTTTGATCCCAAGACCACGGGGATGCCGCAACGGTCGTAACTGCGCAAAATTTGGTCATAAGTCACTTTTTTCCCAGCGCCGTCGTAACTTCGAACAGTCGCTAAACGAACTGTCGTAAGTGGAGGACTACCTGTACCGTGTGCCTTGCACCAGAGTCTGTGCCGGTGGAACTAAAAGTTGGCCTTACTTGTTTAGAATTGGGGCTTCATGCCCCTTCGGCGCCAAAAGAAGTGGAGCCAGGAGGCAGATCCGGTTCCGGCAGTGGAAAAAAAGGAAGACCTCAGCAAAACGCCCTTCAAGCTCCTTTCCTGGATTGCAGCCTGTGCGGGAAGGTGTTCAGCAGCACCAGCTCCCTCAGCAAGCACTACGTGACTCATAGCCAGGAACGGAAGCACATCTGTAAGATCTGCAGCAAAGCTTTCAAGCGACAGGACCACTTGTACGTATCTTCCTGACACAAAAAGCGACTTGAGTGCTACATACAGTAGTGGCCAAAATTGTGGAAACCTTTTGGGAAAAGTGTATTTTCCCAAAACTAGCTAATAACACCACTTTTTGGGGGAGTCCTCATTTTTCCGATCTTGGAAGGATGAAAGGCTGAATTGAACCCTGTCGGGATCGAACTCCAGGCTCAGTCAGCCTGCAATACTGCATCTTAACCACTGCGCCACCAGAGCAAGATAATGGATGAAGCCCAGAGAGTGCTGTAAAGCTCTATGGGGTTATATATAAGTCTAAACGCTAAATGCTATTGCTATCTCATAAGGGTTATACAGTAGTGGCCAAAATTGTGGAAACCTTTTGGGAAAAGTGTATTTTCTAAAACTAGCTAATAACACCACTTTTCTTTTTGGAGTAGTACCGTAAACTTATATATCAATGGAAAGATAATTTAATCAAGAATGTAATGCAATAACTTTTATGAAGGATTTGCTATTGGAATAGCAGTTATAGTATAACAAACAAAAGTGAAACACGTAGAGAAAATGAGATATACCAGAATGATCACCCTAGAAAAAACGAGATATACAAAAATGATCCCCATGTCAGTTAATCCTTCATTGGGTAACCTTTAACATGAATGACGGCCTTACAACATCTTCCCATGGAGTGAACCAAGTCTTTTAGTTCTGCAGCTGTTATCTTGTGAAACCAAGATTGAATGAAGGTTTCTATTAACTGGGTTTTATTGCTGGGTCGCTTCTGGCTAACCAGTTTCTTTAGTCAGCTCCACAGATTTTCAAGAGGAGCCTGAGTGGCATAGCAGGCTAATGCCTCCTACTAAAGGCAGCATTTAACATCCAGCTGTCTGCAATTACTGTAAGTTCGAATCTCACCAGGCTCAAGGTTGACTCAGCCTTCCATTCTTTCTAAGGTAGGTGAAATGAGGACCCAGATTGTGGGGGCAATAAGCTGACTTTGTATAAAATATACAAAAGTATGAAGGCTATTGCTTAACGCATTTTAAGCCGCCCTGAGTCTCCGGAGAAGGCCGGCATATAAATAAAATAAATAAATAAATAAAAAGTGGGTGAAGGTCTGGGCTATTCCCAGGCCATTCCAGCAGTGGAATAGGATTACCTTGAAACTCCAACAAAAAAAGTGGTGTTATTAGCCATCAAACCTCAAAAATACACTTTTCCCAAAAGGTTTCCACAATTTTGGCCACCACTGTAAGCAATAAGCGTCCCTGGTGGAATCCGCACCACGCCATGCAGGAGTTCGTGCGGGGGGGCCCCCTGCGGAGTCAGATGTGATGTCGTTTTTTTTTTCTGTCCCTGAAAAAAAGGCAAAGCTGCCAGTTTAGCTCTGCTTAATGGAGCTGCTAGTGCTTTACAGCGTGCCAAGTTTTCACGAACAGCGCTAGGTTAGCCTGGATATTGGGGATGAAGTGGCATCTGAAGAAAAGTAGAAAGGTTTCCTAATGCCTGAAAAAAATGAGTTCTGTAATTTGGGTGGGCAATTAATTTTCCCAGAGAAACTGAGACTTGTGGAAGGCTGAAGCAAAAGGGCTGGGAAAGTATGCAAGCATGCCCCCATTCTCATATATACATTGGGGGGAAAAAACTGCAGGGTCCCTTCAAAATAAAAGCAATCCATGCAGATTAGATGGGGATAGCTAAAGGACCAGGGGACCATAAAACGCCCTTCTTTGGAAGCAGTTGAGCGATGGGTTGTGGCAACGGGGAATTAGCCATAAATAAGCTTAATTGCTAGCAAATTGTTAATACTACTTTCCTTTAGAGCAGTGTTTCTCAACCTTGGAAGCTTGAAGATGGGTGGACTTCAACTCCCAGAATCCCC
>WNWU01000046.1:399371-443654 GCA_012654045.1 Ptyas mucosa | reverse complement strand
TAGAGCAAGGGTGGGGAAGGATGGCCCCTTTTATGACTTGTGGACTTCAACTCCCAGAATTCCTGAGCCAGTATGGAATTCCTGAACATGCTGGCTCAGGAATTCTGGGGAATGAAGTCCACTAGTCATAAAGGGGCCATCCTTCCCCACCTCTCCTTTAGAACATAGCCACCCCTGCCCTCTTTCTACAGCTCTCCCATTATTGTGGAGGGGAAGTCACAAAGTGAGAGAGGGGGGTTTTTTTTGCACGTAATCCGGAGTCAAGTAATCATTGATAAATTTGTGCTTGGCGGTATCATTTCGGTCCGAAGGCAAAAGTTAACAGGAAGGAACGTGTGGTAACTTGAAACAGAAAAGTCCTTGTGGATTGGGAGAAAAAAAGCTCATTGTGTTAGAAGGCTGAAGCAGATTCTTTCACTTTGATTTAAACTTTTTTTTAAAAAAATACCGGGTCGAGTGTTCAGCCCCCCAAAATCAGAATTATTGGGAAGGGACTGCTTATTCAGCCTTGCCTTCCTTATCGTTCTTGTGGCGCTCTGACCACTTCTGTGGCCAAAGCAACTGAAGAAACAGTAGCCCCAGAAGTCCTTTAGAATAAGACAGCGGATACATTGGGTACTAGAGGCTCCAATCATCATATTCCTTTTCTTGCATCTGTATCAGTGTATAACAGGGGTGAAATCCAGCAGGTTCTGACAGGTTCTGGAGAACCGGTAGCGGAAATTTTGAGTAGTTCGGAGAACCGGCAAATGCCACCTCTGGCTGGTCCCAGAGTGGGGTGGGAATGGGGATTTTGCAATATCTTTCCCTCAGGAGTGGGGAGGGAATGGGGATTTTGCAGTATCCTTCCCCTGCCATACCCACCAAGCCATACCACGCCCACCAAGCCACGCCCACAGAACCGGTAGTAAAAAAAATTGGATTTCACCACTGGTGTATAGTGATGGAAGTGATTTTAGTATTGGATAGCAATGAGGGATAAGCCTAGACCTTCTTTGCATGTTTCGTGGCTTAATCTCTTTTTTAAAATTATTTTTTTATTTAAAAAATAAAAACCCATCAGGAGCGGTCATATGCTGACCCACCAAAAAACAAAGCCCTTCATTTGCATAGAAGAAGGTTGCAATAAGAGCTACTCAGATCATCGATCGCTGCGCCGGCATTACGAAATGCACCACGGCTTGCGGCTGCTGAAGGACGAGGAAGCCTGTGAGAGCGCACCGCCTCCGCACGATTCGCACGCCCAGCTGGGACAGAGCGGTTTGAGAGCGGCAGAAACCTTGTCTGCTCACCCGGAATCGCAAGCGCCCAATCATTCCCTCCTGCCCAACCGAGACCTCCTGAGATGCATTGTTAGCAGCTTGGTCGGCCCGAAGCTTCCGTCCGCTCCTTCCACGTCTGTAGGACCGAACGAAACCGACTCCAGGGGACCCTTGCAGCCTTCCAGCTCGGTCTACGGTCAGATTTCCTGTGCGCCCACCTGCAGCGCTACTGCGGTCAGAGAAAGTCCTGGCGAAAAAACCATGAAGGACATTTATCCTTGCCGAAAGAACTTACCTTCTTCCAGCATGTACACTATCATCAACACGGGGAATTTATCCATACTTGGGCCATCGGAAAGCCATACAAATTTGTCAGACAGGCCTTCCCACTCGGAACGCGACTTCCCCATAGAAGCCAGCGCTTTGGAGTATTGGTCCCACAGCGGTATGCCCCGTTTCCCCTTATTCAGAGGCCAGAAGTTTCCTACCCCCACCCAACAGCCAAGCAGCAGCGTCCAATGGGCCAGAAACGCACCCCCGATTAGCGCCAAAACCAAAGGACATGGCCTTTACGTTGCTCAACTATCTTCTGCCGGTCACGAAGCTTCCCAAGGGATAATGGGACCGTCTCATGCGTTTGACTCCATGAGGCCCACCTTCGAGTGTCCAGATGTTTTACCTTTCCCGCCGGCTTCTTTAAAGACTCACGGGGAAGTTTCCGGAGAAGCCAGACTCCGGTGCTTCGAAGAGACGTTCAGCCCAGCGGCGAGACTTTCGGACGCCCCGAAACATAGCCTACTCCAGAAGGGCGAGGCCACGCCCCTCTTCCGGCAGCTCTTCATGAAATCCAAAGAATCCTCTCTGAGCCAGGATCAGCTCCAAGTCCAGAGTCACCTTTTCCAGAGGATCACCAAATCTCAGCACATCGTGTCCCACACCAAGGTGTTGGCTCCATCGAACGAGGCTGAACCGGTGGGAGCCAAACTGGTTCCCTGTGGGTTTCAGGAGCAGGCGGATTTGGCTTGCCCGGCCGTGGAAAACGATGGGCCTCCTTTGACTCCGTTTCAAGGCGACTTTTCACCTGATCTCGAAAAAGACGGGCATCAACCGCCTTTGCCCTCTTTTCATTCGTCTGCCCTGCCCTCTGTAACCGCAAGCGGTATTTCTCAGGCAAAGCACTCCCGGCCTTCCAAAAGATGCCTAGAGTGTAAAGAATTTTCCAGCCCCAATCAGTACGAAAACACCCCAGGAAACCACACTTACGGGAAGCCAAGGGAATTGGAAAATGACTCCCCTTTACCCAGGAAGAAAGAGAAGGCCAAGGCTTGTGCTAAAGAGTCCGGCAGCAAAGGACATTCTCGCAGCGGTCGACCCCGACGGAAGGAGAAACCCAAGTTTGATATCACCGCCATGGCCTCCCCTAGTCAAGTCGCCATGGCTTCCTTTTCCTTGCCCAGCACCTCATTTGAGAGCGTGTCCAGAGCGAAGCCCAAGCTGACGATTTTCAACAGAATTCAGGCATGTTTTGAAGGCTTTTTTAAAAAAAAGAAATCAGAATAGGCCGATGGAGATTATTAGTCGTCTAAGTCAGGGGTATCAAACTCGATTTCATCGAGGGCCGCATCAGGGTTGTGTTTGATCTTGGGGGAGCATGGCCAGCTCGACATCCGTTTTTGGCTGCGACCAGGGGTGGGCTGCTGGGGATTCTCAGGGGTTCAGGAGAACCTCTAGCTAAGATTCTGTGTTGCTTGGAGAACCCCCAAATTCCACTCCTGGCTGGCCCAGCCCCTCCCCTCCCAGGAGTCCCCACACGACCCATTTTGGATGCAGGTAAGTGCAGGGTGCACGCAGAGGCTTGGGGAGGGTGAAAACTGGCCTACCGGAAGTTTGGGAAGGCCAGAAAAGGACCCATTTCCAGCCTCCAGAGAACCTCCGGAGCCTGGGGAGGCCGTTTTCACCCTCCTGGAGGCTCAAGAAAAGCCTCCGGAGCCCAGGAAAGACAACCCCCTCCTGGCGGTGCAGGAGGCCAACTAGGCCACACCCACCATGGCCACGCCCACCCAGCAACCAGGCAGAGACCCCTTGCTAAAATGTTTGAAGCCCACCCCTGGCTGCGACGGCCTCTGGCAGCCCTTTGCCAACCAAAATGAGCACCCCCACCCCAGCTCTGTTTTTGACCGCGACAGCCTCCTGCAGCTCTCCACACCTCTCCCCCGAGCTCCATTTTTGTTGGCAGAAGGCTGCAGGAGGCCATCCCAGTTGACAACAGAGCTCGGGAGGGCCGCATGTGGCCCTCCTGAGCTCCGTTTTCGCTGACGAGGGACCACGGGCCGCTCCTTCACTGTTTCCAGGGAAGCCCTGTGGGCCAGATCTAAACACCCCACGGGCCTTGAGTTACACACCCGTGATTTAGGTCATGGTTGTCCCAAGGGAGCTTCTCCAAAAGGCAAGTGGACTTCCTTGTTGTTGTTTTTTTCTTCTTCCTTGAAAACGTTTCATTTCTGGTCCAGAACTGAAGAAGCTTCTTGGATGAGCAGGGAAACGTTTTCCAGGGAAGAAAACAAAGTCCACTTGCCTTTTGGAAAAAACCCCTTTGGGACCGAAGTAAATCCTCAAGGCATATCAGGGTTTCTCAACGTTTTGGGGCTGATGAATATTTGGAATTATATGTATTTTAGGAACCTGCCAAAAGTTGTCAGCCATGATAGAAGGTCTTGCACGAGTCACAAAAGAGCCACCGGGGTGGGCTTGGCTCTCAAAAGAGATTAAAAATGTCCATTTTTAAAAGCAACGAGACTTAGAAATGACCCTAAAACACTAGAATGCGGAAAGAAAGCTGAGGTCCAAAGCACCATTTGACTGAAGACAAATTGGGAATGGTCGGTGAGGTGCATAGAGGCGATACAGTCCTTGACTTACGACTACAATTGAGCCCACAATTTCCATTGCTAAGCGAGACGGGTTAAGTGAGTTTTGTTCCATTTTAAGACCTTACTTGCCCCAGCTGTTAAGTGAATCACTGCAATTGTGAAGTTAGAACGGTTGTTAACTGAATCTGGCTTCCCCATGGATTTTGCTCGTCAGAAGGTTGCAAAAGGGACCGAGTGGCCCCAGGGACACCGCAACCGGCATAAATGTGAATTGTTTGTCAAACATCTGAATGTAGATCGCATGACCATTGGGGTGCTGCAACGGTCATAGGTGTGAAAAATGGCCATAAGTGACTTAATAATAAGTGCTTGTTATAACTTCGAATGGTCACTTAGTGAACCGTTGTAAGTAGAGGACTATCTGTATACATAGATTTGTATCTGTGTCAGCACCAGGAATCAAGCCTGATTTCAGGGGGCCAGATGTAAAGAAACCACCTGTGTGAAATGCACCACGGAAAGTTTATGATAATCTTTACCTTGGAAAAATCTTCTAAATAATAGTCCTCATCTGTAGATAAAAAAACCTGTTTGTATATGTACTTAATTTCTTTCTTTCTTTCTTTCTTTCTCTTTCTTTCTTTCTTTCTTTCTTTCTTTCTTTCTTTCTTTCTTTCCTTCCTTCCTTCCTTCCTTCCTTCCTTCCTTCCTTCCTTCCTTCGAAAAACACAGGGTGGAAATATCTACAGCTTTACTAATGCAGTCAAAGAGGAATGCTTTTCTCCTGGATGGTAAGCAGGGGTGTATTATGTTTTAATACTGCCTAAAATATTAGTGTATGTAAGTGTACACAGACACACATACATATATAAATATATACATACACATACACACACACACATATATATACACATATACACATACAGAGTGTATGTATCTATAGCTATATCTGTCTATCAATCTCTCTCTCTCTCTATCTATCTACCCTGTTTCCCCTCCAAAATAAGACCTCCCCTGATAATAAGCCCAATCGGGCTTTTGAGCGCATGGCAATAAGGCCAAGCGCTTATTTCAGGGTTCAAAAAAATATAAGACAGGGTCTTATTTTTGGAGAAACATGGTATGTATGTTTGTACGTTTGCACACATACATACACATACACACAGAGAGACTTAATTGCAATTATGGTTACAAAACAAATATCCTTCACCATAGTTGGATAACTCACACACACACACACACAAAGATATATACACAGAGAGAGTTTTTGTTCAGGTAATTTCAGCTGCACCGGTCAAGTTCCTTGAGATTCCTTCTCCTGTCTGATAAAGGCATCCAGAAAAAATAAACCAAAAATAGAGCTAAAACCTAGCCCGCTCAAAATAATTCTTAATTTTAATCTTATCGGGGAGAGAATTTGAGAAAGCCCAGGAAGAAATAAAATGTGAGGTTTCTCTTCCTCGTGCTAATAAAACCGAGTTGGATAAATAAGCTTCCTGGGCGTTGAACAGATTATAATTCAGTACATATATGGGAGGGGAAAGACATCCGTGAAACAGAGAGACAATCGGAGCTTCCAAAGATGGAATTTCGAAAGTGATTTCTAAGCAGGCAGGCAAAGAAAATAAATAATAAATTTGATTCGGCTGTCAGGATATGGCCCT
Organism: Ptyas mucosa; assembly: GCA_012654045.1. Classification (NCBI taxonomy): domain Eukaryota; kingdom Metazoa; phylum Chordata; class Lepidosauria; order Squamata; family Colubridae; genus Ptyas; species Ptyas mucosa. The sequence goes on along the minus strand of WNWU01000046.1, from coordinate 437,858 downwards.
AAGCAGTTCTCCCCTTCCCAATTATCCCCTCTTGGGCAGCCCTTGTTTATCTATGATGTCCCAGTGAGATTCCTTCCCCAATTCATGGTTCACTGGCAAATGATCCATGGAAGCATTCACCCCCCCCCCCCCGTCCCCCACCCCCCAGGCTGGCCTCAAAGAGTCTCTGAAGTACAAGAACATAGTTAAGGTTGTCATAAGGTTGGAGTATAAATCATAACATAGACATTCAAGCTTCCTAATACTGCGTTTCTCACCTTGCTTACGTCGATTGTTGCCAACAGTAGTAAGTCTGAGGCAGATCCTGGAGACAGGAATGAGAAAGGAAACAGCTTTCGCTGTGCAACCTGCAATCAGCTGTTTTATACCGAAAGGGGCCTGAACAGCCACATGTGTTTCTATGGTGAGCAGTGGCAGTCTCCGTCAGGGAAGGAAAAGCAGCAGGTAAAGGGAATAATCACCTTGGTAAATCAATGCTCGCTATCACTGATGCTGAAGTAGCCCCTAAAAAGGAGGAGGCCACCTCAATGTTTTAGTCTGACTTGATCTCGATTCTGCTCTATGTGGAGTCCTTGGTGCTCTCTGAACTTAGCACTTTTCCTGCAGACGTTTCATGACCCAACTAGGCAATGTCATCAATGCTAGAAGGGAGCGGGGTTTGCTCTCTTGTTTATAAACCCCACTCCCTTCTAACACTGATGATGTTCCCTAGCTGGGTAATGAAACATCTTCAAGAAAACAACCAAGCTCAGAGAGCATCAAGGACCCTACAGTCCTCCTCCTCCTCCTTCGTCGTCGTCTTCCTCCTCATCTTCCTCCTCTTTCCCGCAAACTCCACTTCCCTCTAGCACTTATGATGTTACCTAGCTTGGGTCATGAAACATCTGCAAGAAAACCACCAAACTCGGAGAGCATCAAGAACCCCCCAGTTCTCCTCCTCCTCCTCCTCCCCACCTTCTGCACTCCACAAACCCCACTCCTTTGTAGCACTGATGATGTTACCTACTTGGCTCATGAAATGTCTGCAAGGAAACCCCCAAGCTCAGAGAGAACAAGGATCCCACAGTTCAACCCTGCTACAGATATTCTTTTATATTGGTAGTCTGCTCACTGCATTCCTTACCTTTGATCACCAGATCTTTGCTAAGGTTTCCAGAAGAAATCTGCATACTACACTTCTTATTTCTGAGCACAGCTATTTTTTTAAACTCAAAAATATTGCCAGGATGTAGTCAGGAAAATAAAACGTCATTTTTTCACACACTGCTTTCATCCTCTTCCCAGACAGGGGTACTGTAAGAACTTTACTATTAAGCTTTTTTTTTTGTTTTTTTTACCGGCAAAAGCTCCAGGCAGCTAATAATCCATGTAGAAAAAAACAACCCACTGCATTAAAAAGGGATGGTGAACTTGCCAATAGGGATATGAAGCTATTTTAAAGAAGATAATTGCACTAATGTGTGTGAAATGCTTTGAATGTTGAGAAATTGCTACATAAAATGCTAATAATTATTAATCTACAATTCAGTCTTTTGACTTTATTTGAACGTATCCCAGCATGGTTATTATTTAGGGTTGGCTTCCAGGAAGGCATAACTAGAATTGAATAAAATGACATTTAACTGCCGGTTAAATCTATGTAGGATTGCAGTTCTAACAGCTTTGAAAGGGGGAATGTGAACAATTTGGTTTTTTATTTCATTAGACATTTCTTTCCAGAATAGCGTGATGGCCTAGTGGTGAACCTTCCACTCGGAAGGTTGAGAGTTCAACCCTAGGTAGTGGCAGATATTTCTCTCTCAGGGCACAAACAGAAAATATCTGCTGTGAACTCCCAAGTAGGCATCAGGAAGGGCATCCGTCCAGTAAATTCTCAGCTCCATTCAGTCACCTCGACTCTACCCCCAATTAAGAAATTACCAAGTTATAAAAAAAGAAAAACAAATCTTTTTCTTTCCGCTGCTTTTTAAATCTTAAATATTTATTTCCGGATTAAGTCCTATAGAAAGACCAATACAGAATCTGGGACAAAAGACAGGTAGTTCTCAATTTGTGAGCTGTTGTTTAGCGACCGGTTACGTGATCGTGTTTCAGGCACTAGGCATTTTTCAACCATTTGCCGCATCCCACGGTCACCTGTCCACAATTTACACCTATGTGGCTGAAAATCGGCATTTACTTTTGATTTTTTTCTTTTTTTTTTTAAAGCAAAAATGCCCCACGACAATGGCTTTGCTTAACTACTGCGGAGTCACTTAATGACCACTGCAATAAGGTCATAAAATTGGGTTGCAACTTATGACCGTAATGGGCAGGCTCCATTATGATCGTAAGTGGAGGACTCCCTGCAATTTAAAAGAACAAACCAGCGTCTGTATTAACAGCTTGTAGTCTTGCTGCTAGAACAGATATTTCTTTTTATATTTCCTTTAAGGCCTATGAGGCAGAGAAGTGGCCCTTCCAAGTGGCAGCAACGGACCGAGCGGTTCCTCCCGAGATAAAAAGGTTTTCAGAAGATGGAGCAGTAGCGCCGATCGTAATGCCTGTCTCAGTGCCCATAATGGCTGCCAACCAACAGCAAGTGGGTGCTGATTTGTAGTACAAATTTTAAATTGCAAAGATAAAATGAATTGCTTTTAAGTTCTGGTTAACAACAGCAATTCATGGACCTTTACGTGTCGTGCAGCAGTCTCTGTAAAGCCCTTCCCTGTGCAGAATTGGCCGTTTTGAAGAATAAGAAATTCACTATTTTTTTATTGCTTATGGCAGGGCTCTCCAACCTTGGTGACTTTAAGACTTGTGGACTTCAATTCCCAGAGTTCCTCAGCCAGCAAACCTGCATTTTAACCACTGCGCCACCAGGGCAAGATAATAGACGAAGCCCAGAGAGTGCTGTAAAGCACTATGGGGTTATATATAAGTCTAAACACTAAATACTATTGCTATCTCGTAAGAGTTATACGGTAGTGGTCAAAATTGTGGAAACCTTTTGGGAAAAGTGGATTTTCTAAAACTAGCTAAAAACACCACTTTTGGGGGGAGTAGTACCATAAAATTATATATCAATGGAAAGATAATTGAATAAAGAATGTAATACAATAATTTTATGAAGGAATTTGCTATTAGAATAGCAGTGACAGTATAAAGAAGAAAAGTGAAACGTAGAAAAAATGAGATATAGAAAAATTATCACGTCAGTTAATCCTTAGTTGGGTAATCTTTAGCATGAATTACAGCCTTACAATGCCTTACAATGTCTTCCCATGGAATGAACCAAGTCTTTGAGTTCTGCAGCTGTTATAACGTGAAACCAAGATTGAAGGATTGCTTCTATTAACTGGGTTTTATTGCTGGGTGGCTTCTGACTAACAGGTTTCTTTAGTCTGCTCCATATATTTTCAGTTGGGTGAAGGTCTGGGCTCTTCCCAGGCCATTCCAACAGTGGAATAGGATTATCTTGAAACTCCAAAAAAAAAAAAAAAGGCACTGTTATTAGCCATCAAACCTCAAAAATACCCTTTTCCCAAAAGGTTTCCACAATTTTGGCCACTACGGTATCTAGGCTGTCCCCATGGAGGGGACAGATGGAGTTTGCCTGGGAAAGGAGTGAGAAACAATGGTTTGCCTAAAGCTACCTAATCATGACCCAGTTGTGATGCAGCTCACCAGCATCCTGATTTGAGCTCAGCCATGTTTATGTCACAAGTCAAACTCTAAAGGAAGCAGGCTACATGTAGGCCATTACTTCTCCTCCCGGTTGGACCTAGAAGTTCTCTTGGCCTCCTGCTTCACAGTAGCTCAGTTTCTTAAATACCTGCACAGGGATTTCTCAGTTACCTCTTCTGTCCCTCCTAAGGAAAAGTGGAAACCATCATGTCCTCAACAGATACGGTAGGGCTGCTGTTGAGTAAAATCCAGCAGAGGATTTTATAGTCGTTTAGTGGGTGAAAATTTTAGTGGGTGAAATGGAGTGGCGCGGTGGCCTAGAGGTGGAGCTCACGCCTCACAATCAGGAGGCTTTGAGTTTGATCCTAAGTAGAGGGAGATATTTCTCTCTCCGGGCACACTGAGAATATATATCTGCTGAACAAAACTCTGCACTGGTGACAAGAAGGGCATCCGGCCATTAAATCACTCTGCTAGCTCCATTCAGTTGCCCGGACTCCACCCCAGTGCAAGGGATTATGGGATCATTAAATGAAAATGATTAGTGGGTGAAATTACAAATTGGTACGTTTTAAAGGCTCCCTAGATTTGGGACCCGCCAGGTAGCACTAGCTTTTATCAATGCTAGGTGAGAGAGTGATGTCCTAAGTCAATGGTGGGGAACGGTGGCCCCTTTATGACTTTATGCTGGCTCAGGAATTCTGGGAGTTGAAGTCCACAAGTCATAAAGGGACCATATCCCCCCCCCCATCTCTGTCCTAGGTCAACATTTATAGATAGAAAGGCTGTAGCTGGAAGCATAGTGATGTCATAATCCCATCGCCAACGGAGTTGGCATTTTCAGTTTCCCTTCAGGATTGCAGCTTTCAACCTTCTTTAAAGTACTTTTTTTTAAAATGAAAACTAGAGAGTAGCAGTAATTCTTTTTTATTTGGCTATTAATTCCACCCCCTCTTCCCCCCATGGTTATTCAGTGTCAAGTTTCTAAAGTCCTCTGGGCATGGGGCAGGCGGTACAGATAACGGATTTTCTGAGTATCTCTTGACAGGCTACAATTCCTAGGATTCTCTAGGGGAGATAACATTTAATATGGTATCAAACCTGATATATTTGGTACTGTGGGTAGATCTTGATTGTTATTTATCTTGGTAGGCTAATATCAATAAAATCTTTGGTTATCAGTTGTGGGGAAGAGAAAACCAAGTCTGATGGTTTGTATACGTTTGAGTAAGAAACATAATTTGCCAGTTTGGTCTTAACGGTTAAGGCACCAAGCTAGAAAGCGGGAGATTGCGAGTTCAAGTCCTGCCTTAGCCATGAAAGCCAGCTGGGTAACTTTGGGCCAATTATCAGGAGACGGTGAGTTCTAGTCCCGTCTTAGGCATGAAAGCCAGCTGGGTAACTTTGGGCCAATCATCAGGAGACGGTGAGTTCTAGTCCCGCCTTAGGCATGAAAGCCAGCTGGGTGACTTTGGCCCACTCTCAGCCCAACCCACCTCACTGGGTTGTTGTTGTTGTTGTTGTTAGGGAAAATAGATGGAGGACAGTGTGTTGAATATGTTCACTGCCTTGACTTACTTGTAAAAATAATACAGGCAGGATACAAATAAAATAATTTTAAGACACATCATAAAAGTTGAGGCAGATTTATTTTCTGTTATTCCAAAGATCAGCATAGCTGGCATAAAACTGGTAAGGAAAATGATTTTAACTAAACATAGGAGAAACTTCTTAGAGGGGTGTAGTGGCCTCGTAGTGGAGCTCTCACCTCAAAATCAGGAGGCTGTGAGTTCAATCCTAGGTAGCGGCAGATATTTTTCTCTCTGGGCGCAATGAGGAAAAAAAAACCTGGGAACGCCATGTAGGCATCAGGAAGGGCATCCGGCCAGTAAACGCTCAGCTCCATTCCGTCACCCTGACTCCACCCTGATGCAAGAGAGGTGGTTATGAGGTGGTTAAAAAGAAAAGAAAAAAAATAGAAGGCAGCTCTTAAGTCAAAGCTGTTTGATAGTGTAAGAGACAACCTGGGTTATAGTGGATTCTAGAGAAACTGAAGCTGGACTGGATCCTATAATTGCAGGATCTCTGCAGTCTAGCATTCCTACTTATAAAACGCTGATTTGAGATAGTCTTTAATATCTTGAATAGTTGGGGCAAAGATATAGTATTCTTTTTAAGGATACGCTACTGTGCGGGCTACCTTAATTTTTCTTTTCCAATCTAAAGTCCTTGGCTCCTTTTCTTTTGGGTCAGGTTAATGAGAAGGAAAGCCAGGATGAGAAAGATCTTCAGGAAGGCATGCCCCCCAAGAAGAAGAAGAAGCGAGCTCATCCCAAATCCCTGCTCATCCCACCTCCGTCACCTGCTGGGAATGAGATTCACCCTGGCACTGGAGGATGCTACCAGAGTAACCTTCGCTCACCTGTCTTCCTCATGGACCATTTTCTTCAAGGCTTAATGCAGTGCTCTCCGTACACGCCACCCCCGATGCTCAGCCCCATTCGTGAGGGCTCCGGGCTCTACTTCAACACCCTCTGCTCTACTTCGACAAATCCCACTCCTGTCTCCATGTACACCTCCGTTTTAGGTAATTGCCCAGCCCTCCATCCTCTGGGACATTTGCATAAAGCTGCCCAATGCAAAATATATCCACTATTTGTATCCCCATCTCTTTCCCTCCCTCCCCCTCCTCCCTTCCTCCCGCTCTCATTTTTTTTCTTTCTTTCTTTCTTTCTTTCTTTCTTTCTTTCTTTCTGTCTTTCTTTCTTTCTTTCTTTCTTTCTTTCTTTCCTTCCTTCCTTCCTTCCTTTCCTTTCCTTCTTCCTTCCTTCTTTTCTTTCTCTCCTCCCTTCCCTCCCTTCCTCCTCTCATTCCTTCTGTCCTTCCTCCATCTTTTTCTCCCTCCTTTTCTCTTTTCTCCTTCCTCTTTCTTTTCTTTCTTTCTTTCTGTCTTTCTGTCTTTTTCTCCTTCCTTCCCTCCCTTCCTCCTCTCTTCTCCTTCCTTCTGTCCTTCCATCCTTCCATCTTTTCTCCCTCCCTCCCTCCCTCCCTTCCTTCCTTTCTTCCTTTCTCATTTATATAGTGTTCCTTTTCCTGCTTCCAATCAGTCTCCCCCACAAAAAAGAGTTTTGCTCTGTCTTTATTTATCATAGCTATTGATTAAGAGTTACCTTGTGGTAAGATGGGCGGCCAATACATTTTATAAATAAATAAACTATTGAAAACGGTTGATCCTCACTGAACACCTTCATTTTTATCTCCTTTTTTTTTTTGCTCTTTGTTTATTTAAAAAATAATTTTGAAAAACCTTTGTGATTGAACTTGTAAAAGAGCAGTGGAAAATAGAAGCAGCCATCTGAGTCCAGTTCTGCTGCTTGAGGTTGCAGATGACAATGCTAAAGATTCCATAAATGTTGATTTTGTTTCTAACTTGTGCTTTTATTTTTAGACGGGATGGATGGAGCCCTCTTATTCTCCCTTGTGAAAGATACTACCAAAATTAACATAGAACCGTAAGTGACATGAGATAGTGTTAAATCGGTGGATGCAATAACACCTTAATGTTCTCTCCTTTTTAATGCCATGTAGCTTTAGCAAGCACAATACTATAATGAGAGTTGGACTGTTTTTATGGCACAATAAACACCAGTTCTCCACATTTTCTCCCATATGTCTATATTTATATTATAACCAAAGTTTGTAGCCCATTTAACCGTACAGTCTTTTAATCTGTTCATCCTCTGTTTCACTTTTCACTTTTTAGCTTTTATACGGTAGTCATTTCTGCCATGTCTATTCACGAATGGCCACTTTAGTGGCTACTAAATCCGTATCAAACAACAGCAGTGAAACTATTTCTAAATCCAGCAAACTCAAGAGGTGCCTATTTTTTTTCTTCCCTACCAAGGGTTCCTTAGAGTTTGGGTTAGTTTCACAAAAGAAAGCAGGAGAAACCCTCTCTTCTACAGTAGTGGCCAAAATTGTGGAAACCTTTTGGGAAAAGTATATTTTTGAGGTTTGATGGCTAATAACATCACTTTTAGGGTTTTTTTGGAGTTTCAAGATAGTCCTATTCCACTGCTGGAATGGCCTGGGAATAGCCCAGACCTTCTTAACCCAATTGAAAATCTATGGAGCCGACTAAAGAAACTGGTTAGTCAGAAGCGACCCAGCAATAAAACCCAGTTAACAGAAGCCATCCTTCAATCTTGGTTTCACATTAGAACAGCTGCAGAAGTAAAAGACTTGGTTCCCTCCATGGGAAGATGTTGTAAGGCGGTCATTCATGCTAAAGGTTACCCAACTATTAACTGACATGGTGATAATTTTTGTATATCTTATTTTTTCCTACGTGTTTTCTTTATACTATAACTATTCTAGTAGCAAATCCTTCATAAATGTTATTGCATTACATTCTTGATTAAATTATCTTTCCATTGATACATAATTTGATGGTACTACTACTCCAAAATAAGGTGGTGTTATTAGCTAGTTTTAGAAAATCCACTTTTCCCAAATGGTTTCCACAATTTTGGCCACTACTGTAAGGTGTCTCAGAGATCCTCTTTATACAAGCATCCACTCTTTCTTCTTTTTCTTTCTAATAGTTCACTCCTCATTCATGCTTTTTTTAAAAAAGAAAGAAATTAACGCTGTTTCACATCTCTTTTCCGTCATTGCAGGCACATTAACATTGGAAGCCGATTCCAGGCGGCTATACCCGATCTCCAAGACAGATCAAACCTTGAGGACTACGAGCACCCGGCCTCATTAGTCTGGAAGCCCTGGGGAGACATCGTCACCAACAAGGAGACCCAGAAAAGAGGTGTGGGGACAGGGTTTTTTTCCCCCCGCTTTGAGGCTCTTTCCACCCCACGTGCACACCCTTCTTTGACTTCTACAGGGAGTCCTCGACTTACGACCACAATTGAGCCCAACGTTTCCGTTGCTAAGTGAAAAATGTATTAAGTGAATTATGCCCCATTTTACGACCTTTCTTGCCACCGTTGTTAGGCGATTCGCTACAGTTGTTAACTGAGTAACACGGTTGTTAAGTGAATTTGGCTTCTGCTTGATTGCATGACCCCTGCAACCGTCATAAACGCAAGTCAGATGCCAAGTGTGTGAATTTTGATCATGTGACCGTGAGAATGCGGCAACGGTCGTTAAGTGTGAAAAACGGTCCTAAGCCCCTGTTTTCAGTGGCTCTTGTAACTTTGAACGGTCGCCCAACGACCCCTTGTAAGTCGAGGACGGCCTGTGTACCATGTAGTTGTAATTCCTGCTGAGCAGAACTTAACTAACCCTTTTAAAAACGAATTCACTTGCAGTGGCAGATCTGCTAAAGTTGGCCTGCTCCAGCGCGATGCCAGGTGGAGGGACCAATTTAGAACTAGCTATACATTGTCTGCACGAAGCCCAAGGGAACATTTTGGTAAGATGCTGGGGTGGAATCTCCAGCTGGACTGGAAAGAAAAAAAAAGAAAGCTAACCTTTATTGACTTCACTTTTTTCCTGTGAACACACTGGCACACATTTTTTTAAAAAAATGAAATTCCGAAAAGGAATCCCTGCGGATTTGACTTCGCTGGTCGTTGCCGTCGTGTGGCCAGCATAACATTGCAGAGCGCTGTTTCCTCCCCGCCAAAGTGGTACCTGTTTATCTCCTCGCATTTGCATGCTTTCAGATTGCTAGATGGGAAGGAGCTAGGCAGAAACAGGCGCTCACGCCATCCTGTGATGCACAGGTCTCGAACCTGGGCTGTCGGCTTTCCAGCTGACAAGCCCGGCATCTTAATCACTGAGCCGCTGGAGGGAGGTGTTAAGGCGGGCCCAAGCTTAAAGTCCTTGCACTGCAGAAAGCGGCATAGGCCTGATGCGTTTTGTACCGTATTTCCCCTAAAATAAGGCCTAAGCAGAAAATAAGCCCTAATGCATCTTTTGGAGCAAAAATTAATATAAAACCCAGTCTTATTTTTGGGGAAACACGGTAGTTGATGGCACATATAATAACACAAAAGCAATTGAATCACATTAAAGCTTAGCATAGCACATACACCCATATCATCTAAGATTTCCCCGACTCTTTCTACTTGACAAAGAGTTAATGATTGTCTTCTCTAAAAACAATTCTAGGAAGCACTGGAAATGATGTTACTCCAAGGGCCACAGAAGCCTCCTGGCCATTCTCTTGCTAACTACCACTACTCAGGTAAAAGAAGATGACCTCCGTTGGTCAGGATACATAGCCACGGGGTTAAGATATTTAAATTTAGCAGCTGGAGCAGTGGGGTTGTGTGCAATGATGCAGTCCATCTCTTGTTTTCTTCTAGGATATTAACTTTTCGGGGTAGAGGGGGTTGTACCCTTTTGAAATCTTTTAAGCTCCTTGCCCTTTTCCCATCATTCTTGATTTTACCGGGGGGGGGGGGGGGGGGGGGGGGGGGAGAATCAAGTTCTTTAAAATGGGAAAAGAAAAATGGAAAATTACAATTTTGGCATTCGTTGTAAAATCAGTGATATTTAGCAAGGTGAAGTAACTCCTTGGAAGAGAAGAAGCTGCAAGATTTAAAAATCAGGAGTTAGGAAATAATAAAAAGGGATGTCCGTTAATGCAAATTTCAGGGAAAATTGGACATTTCGTCCACTACTGAGATAGGAAATACTTCTACTGTTGCATTTCCTTTATTTTTTTCCTTTATTTATTTTTTAAAATTTGATTTATATGCCGCCCTTCTCCGGAGACTCAGGGCGGCTTACAATGCGTTAAGCAATAGCCTTCATACTTTTGTATATTTATACAAAGTCAGCTTATTGCCCCCACAAACTGGGTCCTCATTTTACCTACCTTAGAAAGGATGGAAGGCTGAGTCAACCTTGAGCCTGGTGGGATTAGAACTTGCAATAATTGCAGGCAGCTGATGTTAATAACAGGGCTTTAGACCACTGTACTATCCAAGGCTATTGGGAAATGTGAATTGGTTCCTTCACCTTTGTGGCTGTTAAATGTTACCGTATTTTTCGGAGTATAACACGCACTCCCCCCCCCCCCCCCCAAAGAGGGTGAAAATTTGGGTGTGTCTTATTCACCAAATGTAGCCCCGCCCACCTGCCAGCCCCCACCCTTTGGCCTTTGCCTCCCAGCAATTTGCCTCCTTGCAGCAAACAGCCCGTTTCAGTTTCAGCTTCAGCACAAGCCTGATTAGCACAAGCAGCTGATTGTCGGCCTCCCGATCATCAGCTGTTTCAGGCTGCAGGAGTTGCCATTGCCTCTTTCCGCCTCCATGCACCCCATTTTCAGCCTCTGCTGTTTGCTGCAAGGAGGCAAATTGCTGGGAGGCAGAGGCAGATTTCCCCCCCCCCCTTGTTTTCCTCCCCCCAAAAAGGTAGGTGCATCTTATAGTCCAGAGCGTCTTATACTCCGAAAAATATGGTAATTAATAAAGCAAAAATTTCAGTTTTTTCAGAAGTATCGACAAACTCACGGCGTTAGAAGGTTTTTCCCAGGAGACAAAAATAAGCCAAAGGGACGCAATAAAGAGGTTAATTTTGTTAAACCAGATTGCTTATATTGCTAATTTGTTTCTGGTTGGAATTCCAGGTTCACACCTGTGGACGCCTGCTGAGAAGCAGTTGTTCAAGAAATCCTTTGCCCTGCACAAAAAGGACTTCTACCTCATACAGAAGAAGGTGAGCCTTTCCACAAAGGAGCGCTTTCATTTCCTCTTCCCAAAATATACCCTTTGTTTTGAATATCCCAGCTTTTCTCTTCTCTTTACAATCCATTCAGTGGTGAAATCCAAATTTTTTTACTACCGGTTCTGTGGGCGTGGCTTGGTGGGCGTGGCAGGGGAAGGATACTGCAAAATCCCCATTCCCAACCCCGTTCTGGGGCCAGCCAGAGGTAGTATTTTCCGGTTCTCTGAACTATTCAAAATTTCCACTACCGGTTCTCCAGAACCTGTCAGAACCTGCTGAATTTCACCCCTGAATCCATTAGTTGTTCTCAGGATGGAAAGCTCAGTGGCTCATTTTACATTAGAGTCGTTGAGGTCACTTTTATCACAAGCAGCCCTCGACTTAACAACAGTTTGTTTAGTGACCATTCAAAGTTACAACGGCAGTGGAGAAAAAAAGGGATGGTCGTTGTTTCACACTTACGACCGTTGTAGCATCCCCAGGGTCACGTGATCAAAATTCAGAATCGTGGCAACTGGTTAATATTTACAACAGTTGCAGAGTCCTGGGGTCACATGATCCCCTTTTGCGACCTTGTGATAAGGCAATGGGGAAGCCGGATGAGTGATGGTGTTGCTAAGTGAACTGTCAGGGTTCCAAATAACACCCCCAACCAAGTAAGACTCCGAGGCAAGCAATTCGTCAAAAGATCCATTTTACTAGGGATGTCATATTGGCACATCTGGGAAAACCCGAATCTGAAAGCTTCCAGGTTTTCCCCACCCAAAAGAAAGTCCAAGTCCCTTCCCCTTGCACCCACATGTCCATCACATGGTCCAATCAATGGCCCATCCCAACTGGAGAGGCCTCCCAGTCACACCACTCTAGGTGCAGGGCATGATGTCCTTGATTCTCAGAGAAAGGAATGTTATTTTGACTACATATCTCCCCAGCTCCATGCAATCCCTCGCTCCCACTTTCCCACAGCACTAAGTGTGGCAGCCCTAAAGATCCAAAAAAAAAGGTGGCCTCCGAGGCTGACATGAACAACTGCAGTGATTCACTTAACAAGTGTGAAAAGAAGGGTCGTAAAATGGAGCAAAATTCACTTAGCAACAGTCTTACTTAGCAGTGGAAATTTTGGGCTCCATTGTGGTCGTAAATTGAGGATTGGTTGTACTTGAATCTTAATTCTGATCTCAAATCTTTTTGAAGGCATAAGGTGTGCCGAGAAAGGCAGCATCTAAACCTTGTTCATCTAACCGTGTAAAGGGATTCCTTCTGTTTTGCCTGTATTGAAATGATTTTTTTCTTTCTTCCTCCTTGAATAGATACAAACAAAGACCGTTTCTCAGTGTGTCGAATACTACTACAGCTGGAAAAAGATATTAAAATTTGACTGCAACCGAGCGCAGGTGGGAGAAAAGAGACCCAGGACTGAGCAGGATGAGACGGAATTGGATGAAGAAAAGGTAGAACAAGATTGAAAAATTTGTTGGGAACGACAGCTGAGATTTAGGAGATGGATTTTTAAAAAGCCACATTTCCCCCCCTTTATACCGTATCCGCCGCTTACTTTAGAAAATGCAGAATTCACGCAGCCAATTTTCAGGGTCATGCAGGAGGAGATTTCCCTAAACTGATTCTCTTTCCCTTTCGTCAGAAAGCTGTCGGAATAAATATTTGTTCTGTAAAAATTCGTGGTATTTTTCCGTATTTGTATTTTGCAATCTAGAAAGTGGTTCTTTCCACACCGTTGCAGCTGGTTGACTTTCAGGTTGAAGTTGTCTCAGCTCCTTTATGGCTTTGTGGGCTCCTCACAAACTGTTAAGAACGGACTGCCTCGTGAATTAGAAGCGACTGTACTGTTCCCATTTGAAGACTGCACCCTTGCAGTTTTCCAAAATTGCTGGCAAATTTATTTTTTTATCCTTAACATAAAAATGGAGGCTTTCAGGAATCCAAACCCCGACCCCGCCGGGTTTAGTGAAGGGGAAATAAGTCCCAATATGTTACGTGACACCGCCGTGACAACATGAGAGTGACACCCCTGCTCTACACCACTTCAGACAAATGGTTATCCAACATCGTCTTAAAAACTTCCAGTGTTGGAGCATTCACAACCTCTGGAAGCAAGTTGTTCCACTGATTCATTGTTCTCACTCTCAGGAAATTTCTCCTCAGTTCTAGGTTGCTTCTCTCCTTGATTAGTTTCCACCTATTGTCCCTTGTCCTGCCTTCAGGGGCTTTGGAGAATAGCTTGACTCCCTCTTCTTTGTGGCAGCCCCTCAGATATTGGAAGACTGCTCTCATGTCACCTGTAGTCCTTCTTTTCATTAAACTAGACCTACCCAGTTCCTGCAACCGTTCTTCATATGTTTTAGCCTCCAGTCCCCTAATCGTCTTTATTGCTCTTCTCTGCACTTATACCAAAGGAAGTCATGTAATTCACCTTAATCTCTGCCTGGGTCCTTATACTGCGTTCATGTTTGCAGGGATTGACAGATTGATTGCATTGCATTTTTTTATTGCACAGGTCCTATATTGCGGGTTTTTTGCACGCTTCTTGCATGAAAGTGCTTTCGGAACACTTCGTTGGCTTTGCCAAAACACAATGGGGCGGAAAGAAAGTACATTTTCAGTGTGCTGTACTCCCCAAACATTCTTGCTTAGCCCTCTCTTCTCAAGTTCATTTATTTTAGTCTTTCGCTCTGGCTTTGACGTAATCGTTTAAGCTCTGCATGGGTCATGTTGCGGTCCTCTCTCTTACAGGTAGTCCTTGACTTACGACCGGTTGCTTAGCGACCGTTCAGTTATGATGGGACCCCCCCCCCCCAAATATGGTACTTATTTACAACCCAGATTAGAAGTTACAACAGCCCCCACAGTCACATGATTGCATTTTGGGCGCTCAGCATTATCTCAGTCACGTGATTTAAGATTTACGATTATTTATTTTTTTTGTCAGGAAACAGGGTTAACTTTAGGTTTCTGGCAAAAAAACCCAAACCCACACACATTGTGGACAATGGGTTGACTTAACAACCATGGTATTCTGTAGTTTTACTTAAGCACTACTGCAAAAAAAGTCCTAAAGTCAGATCAGTCATGTGACGGCCCATTTAAACAACCGGCACGACTTAAATGACCCTAATTTCAGGCTCAACCAAGGTCCGTAAATGAAAGAGTACTGTACCTAATGATGGCAGATGCGGTCTTCATTTCTGTTTTTCACTTGGCTTTTTAGAGTTTATTGCATTGATCCACCGACTTAAGAGTTTGGGGCGATGTTGCTTTTAATTGGTTCTCTCTGAACATTGCTCAAGTAGCTTTTATAATTTGGAAAACGAGTGAATTGTAATTAAATCAACACGCGGATGTTCCATGACTTGCAGATTGTATGCAGCCCCAAGAAAAGGCACTGCCACCTGCCTGAACAGGAGAATAAGCCGAAATCAAGGAATTACAAAAAGGCAGCGCATAGTGCTTTCAGTCCAGCCAGCAGCCAGAAGGACGTTCTGGAGACCCCCAGAAGCACAGGCAGCCAGGGGGTCTTCCCATGTAAAGAGTGTGCCAGGTAGTAACGGCAGTTTATTCATGCTCTTGATGTTTTGTGATCGTGTTTGGCTGTGATGCTTAAGAGTTCCCCCTTCCATGTTTTACACGTTGGGGGGGGGGAGTCATTTGCTGTGGCATCTCAGTAAGTTTTGCCTTCCTCTGATGGCCATTGGTCCATGCGCATCAGAAAAAGCTGGAGCAAAAGAGAGAGCCTGTTTCATTTTATATTTTATTTTATTTTTACTTTTATTTTCATTCATTCATTCATTTAGAGTGGTGCGGTGGGTTATCAGGAGGCTGTGAGTTCGATCCTAGGTAGAGGCAGATATTTTTCTCTCTCTGGGCACAATGAGAATATATCTGCTGAATAAAACTCCGCATTGGCGACAGGAAGGGCATCCGGCCAGTAAACACTCAGCTCCATTCAGTTGCCCCGACTCCATGGGATTATGGGGTCTCTAAAAGAGGATGATCATTCATTCATTCATTCATTCATTCATTCAATAATTTAGAAATTTTAAATTGTAATATTTTAATTTGGGGGTTTTAATATTGTAAATTGGGATTTTAAATATTGGGGCCAATGTTTAATTCGGTTTTATTTGGCTTTTAAATTTTGTATATATGTTTTTTATTTATGGCTGTTCACCATCCTGAGTCCCCTCGGGGAGAAGGGCGGTATATAAATTTAATAAAATAAAATAAAAAAAAATAAAAATAAATTCATTCATTCATTCATTCTATAGCGTCCTGCCTTTGTCAATGACTTTGGGAGGCTTATAATAATTAAAAAAAAAAAACATTACATTTGAAATGCTAAAAACATTTTAAAACAATAAAGATATCCAAAATAAATACACAGAGCAGCCAAGACACTGGGCCAGTGAACAATTAGCAGGCTCAGCAGCCCAGACTCCAGAACACAGCCAGGTTTTTAGGGCCTTAAAAAATGCTTAACAGGGTTGGAGCCACTCTTTAATTTCCGAAGGGAGGATGTTCCATAGAGCAGGGGCCACTGCAGAAGAGGCCCTTCTTCTAGTCCCCGACGTCCTGTGGCTGACGGGATCTGCAGCACGCCTGTTCCTCTCGATCTAGTTGGATGAGCAGAGGGTCTTGGGCAAAGGTGACCCCCTCAGGCACCACCGTCCCAAGCCATGCTTTAAAAGTAACCACCAGTGCCTTGAATTGCAACCCGAAACACACCGGTAACCAATGCAGCTCACAGAGAAATGGTGTTACAAAGTGCCGTGTATCTGGCACCATTTACTAGTGTTTGCTTACACTAGCTCAGTCAGCAACCTGTGGCTCCGGAGCCGCATGCGGCTCTTTGGGGCCTCTGCTGTGGCTCCCTGTTGGGTGATCCCACCACTGGCCGGCCCCGCCCCTCACCCTCTCCTCCCTGTCACTCCTCGCCTGGCCTGAGAAGGCAAGGGGGATGGCGGGGGATGGGGAAGCCGCCAGGGCAGAGACAGAGAGATACAGAGAGAGGGGGGAGAGAGGGAGGGAGAAGAGAGGGAGGGGGGGAGAGATGTCAAAAGGATTTTGTGGTTCCCGGAGATTTTTAACAACCAGTTCTCTGCCCTAATGAGCTGGGTGGGCGTGGCTAGGAGGGGGTCATCTGCCTGGTGGAAGTGAGTGACATGGAGTTGGCCACGCCCACCCAGGTTTTGTGGCTCCCAGTGTTTACTTTTCTGTGGGAAAGGGGTCCAAATGGCTCTTTGGGTATTTGAGGCTGCAGACCTCTGCACTAGCTGATAATTGCTTCTGTGTGTTTGTGTGTGAGAGAGGGGGAGGGAGGGGGAGAGAGAGAGGGAAGGAGAGAGAAGGCGAGAAAGGGAGGGAGGGAAAGAGAGGGAATGGGGGAAAGAGAGGGAGGGAGAGAGAAGGAAGGAGAGAGAAAAGGAGAGAGGGAAGGAGGAAGGGAGAGAGAAGAAGGGAGAAAGAGGGAGGGAGGGAGGGAGGGAGAGAAATGTGCAACTGAAGAGTGCTTCTCTCTGGTCTACCTCTAGAGTGTTCGACAAGATAAAAAGTCGGAATGCCCACATGAAGCGCCATCGCCTACAGGAACAAATGGAACCAATGATAAAAATTAAGTGGCCCATAAAGCACTTGAAAAACGAACCAAAGAAGGAAGAAAAAAACTTGGACATGGATTTCCTCCAGTGGTAAACTGGGAAGGAGCCATTTCGGGGTAAGAATGCTGTTTAAACTACCAGATTGGGGGTGGGTGGGGGTGGGGGGAAATCAGGTTTCTTGTAAAAATTATGTTTTAACACTCCCACAATAGATAAAACGATTCCTAGTTTTGACGTGCCTGGGGTTTGAGTTAGCAAGGGAGAGAGGCCAGCTTAACACCTGCAAAGATCATTCGTCCCTCACTACAGGCCAGGAGTTGACATCCTGGATGGGGGCCCTTAAGAAAAGAACCCCCATCCTCCTTGAATCCTTCATTACAAGTAGCTAAATTCACCCTACGATTTGACACGATCATGTCCTCAGCTTCTGCGTTAAACTCTAGGAAAAGCTGACAAAAGGGGAAGGCAGGGAATTCACTGTGACAAACACAGTGGAGACTCGTAAAATTTACAAGAAATAAGGGGAAAGTTAAGATGGTCGTACTACTGTTGATGCCAGCAGTTCGTTGCATACATTTTAATACAGGAGGACTTTCATCTCTGTTCCAATTTGTTGCAATAGAAACAAAAGATGATGATCAACTTAACGATGTCAGCTTTAACTATTTGTATTCAAGTATTTTGGGGGAGTTTCTGTGCCAGTACAGATTAAACTTTCTAAAAAA
Source organism: Ptyas mucosa (assembly GCA_012654045.1). NCBI lineage: Eukaryota > Metazoa > Chordata > Lepidosauria > Squamata > Colubridae > Ptyas > Ptyas mucosa. Next base: position 420,157 of record WNWU01000046.1, on the reverse strand, counting down.
AACCCCTCAATATTATATCGCACTGGACAATTCATATTCCATCCTACGTGACTTAACGAATTAAGACTGCATTAAATTTTAGATACAAAGACTTGGAAAGTATGTTTTATGAAGCGTGTGCGAGATCTCCTGATCAGGCTGTTTTAAGGATGGTTTCTGGAACTTAATCCTCCCATTTAGAAGGGTTTTATGGTGGTTCAGTACAAAGCAGGCTGATCCTGAGGATTAACTTCCAGATTTGAAGGTATAACCTTAACAGGTAATTTAACAGTTGATTTAACTTACAAATCGCATCCTCTGCCTATCATATTTTGTTGCATATCTTGTTCAGTTCAAATGTTATGATACTCTAATTCTACCTTTCTCTCTCTCTCTCTCTCTCTCTCTCTCCCCCTTCCATCCCTCCCCAGCTGTGTCTTTTAGAGTTCTGTTAATATTACTATTTTTATTTTGAAGGAGGATAAAGTAGAACCAATCAGTGAGAAATTGACATTGTATTTCGAATCTTTTCTGTGACTGATATTGTACAACTGCTTTTTTGATTCACTCTATATAGTGCCGAAGTGACCCGTGTTCTTGTTATTTTGTATGCACTCAGTGTTGGTTATTAAATTGGGTTTTTGCAACCAAAACGGCAGCAGCTTTCTGGATTTATTCTTCGGTTAGCTAGCTCCGATCCAAATGACAGTGCGGAAATCCAGAGAGAACGGAGACTTAGTTGTTGTGTGTCGATCAGAATCCGTCAGCCCTACCAGGTAGACCAGATCAGGAAACAACACGCAGGGGTTCCCAAACTTGGCAGCTTTAAGACTTGTGGACTTCGACTCCCAGAATTCTCCAGCCAGCTATTTACAAGTCTTAAAGCTGCCAAGTTTGGGAACCCCTGCTTTATAGGAAAGCAGAAAACTATTGAGGTGTAATGTCAAGTGTAAACACCCAGAGCCACATGGGAATAGTTGAAGTCCGTAACTTTATTGCCTCCCACCTATGTTACAAGAATCTCTCCAGACTGCTTACCTTCCCCTGGGAATAACCAGATAAGGCTTTAAGCCTATGCCACTTGTGGCTATGCAAGGACTCCAAGCAAGGTCCTCGCTTGATTCCTCCTTCCAGCCTGGCTGGCAGTTTCCCAACAGGCAGGAACAAAATTTGGCACATCTTCCCTGCTTGTTACATCCCATCGAATCAGAGAGGGATCGGATCCTTATCATCTCCCTTCCCTTTAAGAAATACTTCTGTCGGTTTACAGAACGGGTTCCAAGGATTTGCTTCAGGGCTGTTTCCCTGGCTCTTTACAACATCAGAAGGTATTATATACAGTTAGTCCTCGACTTACAACCATTCGTTTAGCGACCATTCAGAGTTAACAACAGCACTGGAAAAAAGGGGCTTACGGCCAGTTTACATATTTAACGACGGTTGCAGCATCTCCACGGTCACGTGATCAAAATTTGGGCACTTGGCAACTGGCAGGGAGTTACGACAGTTGCCTGAGGTCATGTCATCCCCATTTGTAACCCTCCCAGCTGCTTTCCAACAAGCAAAGTCAATGGGGGGGGGGGTGGCGGGGGTGGAGCCAGATTCACTTAATGACCGCACGATTCACTTAGCAACCCCAGTGATTTGCTTAACAACCGTGGCTTAAAAAAAAGTAGTAAAATGGGACAAAACTCACTTTAACCACTGCCTTGCTTAGCAAGGAAAAATTTGGCCTCAGTTGTGTGTTATACTGTATTTTTTGGAGTATAAGATGTACTTTTTCCCCCCCCTAAAAAGAGGGTGGAAATGTTGGTGCATCTTATACACCAAATACAGCCATTTTTGGCCTCCCAAAACCCTGCTCCGCTTGTCCCATTTTTCTGAAAAATGGGCCCGTTTTTTGCACAAACGGTGCACAGAGGGTTTGGGAGGCCTGCAGAGTCTCCTGGGGCCCGGGGAGGGCAAAAAACCTTTTTTTTTCTTACTTACCTCTTCAAAATCTTATTATACACCGGTATGTCTTATAGTCCGAAAAATACGGTAAGTCTTTCCCCATTGATAAGTGAGTTAACCTGGTTGTTAAGTGAATCTGGCTTCCCCATTGACTTGGCTTGCCAGGAGGTCACAAAAGGGGATCACATGACCTCCGGAGACAGCAACAGACGTAAGTATGAACCAGTTGCCAAGCATCTGAATTTTGATCACACAATCACGGGGATGCTTCAAAGCTTTGTAACTTTGAAAAACGGTCATAAGTCAGTGCCGTTTTTTCAGTGCCGTTGTAACTTCGAACGGTTCCTAAATGAACTGTTGTAAGTCGAGGACTACCTGTATTTTGCTACGCTTCTTTGTGTACGTATTCGATATAATTTTACATCAACCTCAGCAGTGCCCAGTAACAACACTAGACAGATGAACTGAATTATTGTCTTTATTTTATCCACCGAATCTATTCATCTCACCGAATAGCCTCGGGGCTTATCTTGTTAACCTTGTTTCGGTTTATTGCACAACGATTTTGCATAAGTGGCAAGCCCATATAGGAAAGAGGAAAGAAACTATGGAACATCAAGCCTAAATTAATTTGTTAATCCTGGTTAAGGGAACTTGGTTTACCCCTCCCTGTCAGATACAGTGGTACCCTGGCACTCATCGTTAATTGTTTCTGGGAGGCACGATGAGTACCAAAAACAGTGGCTACTAAACCATTTTTTTCCACAAGGAATAAAGTAGTGAGTCCACAAGGCAGCCGACGCCAACAAGTTCTAGCTTGTGCATTGACTACCAAACAAAACGATGAGTCCCGGGGCAAAATTTTCACATCAAAATGTGTCGATTACCAAATTCGATGAGTTTCAAAGCAGTTGAGTGCCGAGGTTCCACTATACAATTTCCTCCTACGGACATTTATTCCAACTTCATCCATTGACGGAGGAAACAAGGATTACAAATACATCTCCAATCAACGGACGAGTAAATTGGATACTCAGAACTTGACTCTTCATTCAGACTCCAATAAGTTATTGCTGTCTACCTCTCTTTCCATAGGGGTCTTGTCAGAGTTTGAGTTACACGCCTGAGAGCAGGACATATTAAAAAAAATATGGCTGCAGTTGTGTTTACGTTATTTTCAGAGCCATAAAACTCATTTAAAACACCTTTGCTCACTGCCGTCGTACACTTTCTTACATCGTGGCCAGCTTTTTGCATCCACATTTGCAATCACCGTGGACAACCCCAGGGCATCCTGGAGATCCCGAAACTAGAATTAATAATCTACACTCACTGTAGACGACCAAGCAGTATTTCTTTCCACAATTTTACGATAGCTGTGAAAATGAGCTGAGGTATGACCGGAGGCAAACACAGTGGCAGCTACTTGCCAAATGGGCTTTCCTAGCTTTGCATCCGGTTACTTGCTAAATAGGATTAAAATAGAATAAATAATCAGCATGAGTTTTATCTCTATGAACCTTTTCAAAGCGAGAGGCCATTATTACGACTTGCAGTGTAGCCGACACATGTCCTATTGATGGAAACGAATCCCAGGTTCCTCCAGGGCAGTCGTATTTAAACGAAACACTTTGAAAAGCAGGCATATATTCCAGCATTTTATAAATTATGGTTATTTTCAGGCACTAACCGGAATTGGTGGCTGTACATCTTCACCTATGGGTTTGCTTTCCTCCTGCGCTCGTATAAAGCTACTCTTCCTTCTTAATTCAGTTAGGGCTGGGGTTTGAGCTGTTCACATCCTGCCGAGTCTATTGTCATCATTCCGTCTTCCCCAGCGTTGCCTTCTAGTTAACGTCTGGAAGGCCATCCAAATTAGCCCGGTTGCAATAAATTATAGAATGATTCTATACGGTCGTCACACTTCATGACCATCGCAGCATCCCCACGGGTCATGTGATCAGAATTCAGGCTGTTTGTCAACTCTGGCTGGGGCCATTTTGAAGGCTTTGGGGTTTGCCACAACGCGAAGATGGGTTAGGGAGGGGGGAATACCCTGTTTCCCTGAAAATAAGACATCCCCTGATAATAAGCCCAATAGGGCTTTTGAGCGCATGTGCTAAAATAAGCCTCCCCCTGAAAATAAGCCCTCCCCGAAAATATTTAAACGCAGAGCTGGAAATCAGGTAAGATGGCAAGAGGAATTCCATCTTGTTCCACGCGCCCCAAAATAATAAGAACGCCCTGAAAATAAGGCCAAGCGCTTATTTCGGGGTTCAAAAAAATATAAGACAGGGTCTTATTTTCGGGGAAACACGGTAGTTAGATGGGGGGGGGTTGTAGCCAAAACAAAATAGTTTCCTGTGGGAACCAAGGACATTCCAACAGGTGGCTGGAGAGAGGAGGAGCCAGTATCCGGGCAACCAGCCAGCACCTTGATTGGACAATGTGACGGATTGTTTGGGGAAAGGGGGAACTTTCACCTTTTAATCGGGGGAAATCCGCGGGAACTTTCAGAGTCGGTTTTAACCAATTTGTGCCAATATGATATCTCCAATAAAATTGTTCTTTGAGGAACATGCCTGCCTCGGAGGTTTGCTTTCTATGGGGTTATTACTTGGAATCCTGACATTGTATTTATGACATTGCAGTGTCCTGGAAGGGATCACATGACCTCCATTTGTAATATTATATTTTGTTGCCTTATTAAAAGTATCTTGCCCTATAATGTAGTCATGTGAAATCATTTCAACTTGTCCTTATTACCTCTCTTTCCAAAATAGTGGAGGCATATCTCTAGTTCTCCGATTAAAATTTATGATTCCCCAGACCATCGGCCTTCCAAGAATACACCTGAAATTTTTTAGAACAGCAACTGGAAGGTCCTTGCTCTACAATCTGTTTTAAGTACAGGCAGTCCTCGAGTTACGACCACAACAGAGCCCAACATTTATGTCGCTAAGTGAAACATTAGTTACGTGACTTTGTCCCGTTTTACCAACTTTTCTTGCCATAGTTGTTAAGTGAATTGTGTTTGTTAGCAACACGGTTGTTAAGTGAATCTGGATTCCCCACTGATTTTGTCAGAAGGTCACAAAAGCGGATCACGTGACCCCAGGACATTGCAACGGTCGTAAATATGAACCACTTGCCAAGCATCTGAATTTTGTTTGTGTGAACCATGGGAATGCTGCAACTGTCATAAGTGTGAAAACCTGTCGTAAGTCACTTTTTTGAGTGCTGTTGTAACTTTGAACGGTCACTAAATGAACTGTTGTAAGTCGAGGACTACCTGTATGTCTCATTTTTAAAAAAACAAAAAAAACCCCAAAAGCTAATCTTATTTACGGGACAATCTGCACTATTGGGAAAGCTTAGGCAGTAGGCAAACTGGTTTTTAAATTGAAGGATGAGCTCATACCCCACTCGAGTTTGACTAAAGTGACCTGAAAATCCTGTTTTAATCCTTTTTTAAAAACTGACCATCCTCTTCCTCCCTCCTTCCCTTCCCGGTGCATTGGCTGCATCAGGATACGCTGATTTCTATATTCTTCCCACGCCTGTTGTTTTTTTATTTATTTCAGTATTGGCTGTGCACAGACTTACTCGGGTTCTCGTTCCCGTTTCGCATCGATTCTAAAAAGTCAAAATTTTGGTGCAAGAAAAGAATTTGGTCCAGGTTTTCGGGGGCCAGCACACCTCTCCGGTGCTCTAGCGCACTTTCGCTAGCGGCAAAGGCCTGATCTGGCGGTACAACTGTCGCCGGTATAGCCAAATATTGTCGGGCTAATCGGGCCACCGAGGGGAACCGGTGTTCGTTGCTCTTCCACCAATCCAAGGGGTTAGTGCTACGCTTGCAGAGAGGTTCCACGATGTAGTTCTCCAGCTGTTGATGGATCTCGGGCATGCTTTCCGTAGGGTCTTTTCCCAGAAGGATGTCATACATACTTTGAGATTGTCCACTTGAACCTCTCTCTTTATGAGCAGCCAGCTGGCTGGCTGTTTCGCTAACCTCTGCTTTGTAATCAGAATTGGGTACCCAGAACGGGTTGGTCGGCGGGGTCTGAGGATTGAAGAACTGGGACAACATGGCCTTGACTTTCTTGTGCAACTCGCTCCGTAGACTTGGGTTGAGGAATCTCATTTCCTTAAATCGAGGGTCTAGGAACGACGCGATCACCGCCGGGCTCTCCAGCAACTTCTTTTCCTCCAAAATACCCCAACGTTGGGTTAGCTCCCCTCTGATGTTGTTGACCACCGTTTTGATGATGCCGCTGGCTTCTTCGGACTGCTGTCCGATAGCGGTGACGATACCATGGATACAAGGCATCAGGGAGGAGATGGAGAAGTTCTGCTCTTCTCGCAAGAACGACGTGGCGATCTTCAGCGTCCTCATCACGGGCACCAGGTCCTGCAAGAGCTTCCACTGGTGATCGGCCAAATTCTGGACCACCGAAGGTCCCTTGGGATGTTCCTCCAAAACGGACATGATGGCCCACTTGAGGTCCAGCAGGCACTCGCACATCTCGATGGTGGTTATCCACCGAGCCCCGGTGTCCGTCACCAGCTTTAGCTTGGTCTTGTTGATGGCTTCCAGTTTGCTGTTGAGGGAGCAAGTAGCCTTGGCATCTTGCTGGAAGTAACAGACGACGCTTCGAGCTGCGGTCAACGCTTCCTGCACCTGTTCCACCTTGAGGCCGGCCTCGACACAAAGGTGCAGCAGGTGAGCTGCGCAGCACAGGCTGGTCCACCCGTAGACGCATTTCAGGTGGGACGAATTGGCCTCCAGATCCTGCAGGCTGTCGTGCATCATGCAGAAGACCGATTTGTTGGACAAGCCGAAGTCCGTGAGGACCGCGTACAGCCTATCTCCCAGGCTGCTCTCCTCTTTGTTCTCGTGTACCTGCTGGGTTTCTAGGATGCACCTTGCCCGCCGCCACTCTCCGTCGATAAAATTTGTCACAACGGTCAGGTACCTCTGGTTGGGGTGAGACAGCCAGAACTCGGCACAGATGACAATCGACTGAGCCGTCTGCAAGTAGTGTTCTAGGTGTTGCTTGACGACGTTGTATCGATGCCACAGCATGCTAGAGAGCTGCACAGGGGACGGGAGAATGAAGCTAGGTTCTAAGTAGCCAATGAGAAGGCCAAAACCTTTGTCTTTCACTACAGAAAGTGGATGCAAGTCCCGAAAGATCATCTCTAGCACCAGTTCCAGAATCACGTCTGTCCTGGGTTCCGTGCAGGTCACCGCATGGTAGGGATTGTTGTTCTCGGGGGTCAGTTGGCGAGCTCTTTTTATGGCGTTCTCCTGAGCCACGTAGTCGGGGTCCGGCACTTGGTCATCCTTTAGTTGCGAGAGGAGGGTGTCACGGATGCTGTGTTTGCGCACCAGGTGTTCCCTCATAGTGGTGGTGCTGTTGTGGAAGGACAGCTGCTTCTTGCAGACGTTGCATTCTACGTAAGCGTCTCCCAGCTTGGTGTAGTAGTTCCACACTTTGGACTTCCGGCGGTCAACGTAGAGAGACGTGCTGGTCCCGTCGTGGCCATTGCCTTTCTCGCGCCGCCTCCTGGCACAGGGGCCCAGATTGGCCGGCACTGCACAAGTATTGAAAACCATTGAAATCTCCTCTGTCAAAATGGAACAGGAGAGGACATAGTAACCCTCGGGCTTTGTGGTTAATCGCAGCATAGTTGAAAATGGGCCACATATCAAAGGACTGGGAAGGGAGAGCTGGGACGGGGGGAAACCATTGTCAAAAGACGGGGAACGCTTTCAGGAAAGTGTTATTGGGAGCCTACCTGGACCTCATGACAGTTTTTATGTTAGGTGCATTCCCAGTTTTCATAATACAATCACTCTGTCCTTTACAAATGACCAGGATGTTGGTTTAGTGGTTAAGGGGCTGGCCTAGAAATCAATATTCTGCCTTAGGCATGAAAGCCAGCTGGATGACTTTGGGCCAATCACCAGGAGACAGGGAGTTCTAGTCCCACCTTAGGCGCAAAAGCCGGCTGGATGACTTTGAACCAATCATCAGGAGATGGTGAGTTCTAGTCCTGCTTTAAACATGAAAGCTGACTGGGTGACTTTGGGCCAATCGCCAGGAAATGGTGAGTTCAAATCCCGTGTTAGCCACGAAAGCTAACTGGGTGACTTTGGGCCATTCGCTCTGTCTCTTAGCCCAACTCATCTCATAGAATTATTGTGGGAAAAGCGGGAGGAGGAAAGAGTATTAGGTATGTTTGCCACCTTAACTTACTTATAGTAAAGGCGGGGGGAAAAACCCCTAATGAATAAATAGAGAAATACATAAATAAACCTGCTTAAAGAGAGCCACCCAGAGTTGTTGCCTGGGGAATCCTGGGAGTTGAAGTCCACCTGTCTTAAAAGCGGCTAAGGTTGAAAAACACTGTTCTAAGTGCAGCGATTTCTGGAGAAATTCCCATACCTTGCACCGTCTGAGGATAGGATGGAGCGAGTAGAGGGAGGCTTTGAACTTCCAAGATCTCCTTGGGGGGAGGCTCCCCTTCGTTGTCCTCAAGCTTGACGCATTTCTGTAAGAAGTCGCTGACCCTTTTGGAGCTCACATCTTCCATTGCGGTCTTATCAAGAGGGGGAGAAACGGCAAAACAGGATCAGAAACAATATGTGAATCCGATCTTCATACGTTTTCATATAGAGCAGTGTCGGCGATCCTCTTTGGCACCTAGTGCCAAAACATGGCTTGTTTATTTCTGTTTGGGGCAAACCACTGGCATGTAATCCAGTGCTAGTATAAAAGGTTAAAATATAAAATAATAGAGGTTGGTCAATTACATTATAATTAGTTTTTACACCCACATTTCATCCCGAAAAAAAAAAATCCTTGTTCTACTTAATGTTCTCACGTTGTTGACTACAACTCCCATCGCCTAAAAGAGCATAGCGTCCAGCTAAGGGAGAGGATCTGAAGAAGTCCTTGAAATTATAGTAAAGGACCATTCAGAAATCGGGTTTAATGCAGTGTTTCTCAGCCTTGGTAGCTTGGAAGATGCTTGGACTTCAACTCTCAGAATTCCCCAGCCAGCATTTTATTTATTAAGTCAGCAAAATCAGATATCCTTTTCGTACGTAGACTTTTAATACAACCAAACTGTTTAGAAATTTCTTTGTCCTAGCACTCCAGATTTTTTTGCTTTTTTTTAAAAAAAAGTCTGTCTATTCAGCATGGCTGGCTTATAACAAATAGGCACTGTCTGTTTAATATGTGTAATTAATGACCTACAATTTATTCCATTGCTTGTTTCTCGCGATCTCAGAATCGTACACAATTTATTCCATGCAAGCTTGCAGCCCCATATTGCTAATGTAGCCTTCCCTATGGTTTTTTTTTTTTACTTTTTACATAAGAGAGATTCCAACCTCCATCATTCTCTTAAGGCCATGCTGGTTGGAATGAATGGAAGTTGTAATCCAGCACAACCGGAATGCGCCAGGGTAGGAAAAACGACGATGCTGTTCTATCCGTTGCACACTAGCTCGTGTTATTCCCTCTCAAAAAAAATTCTGTACTGCTGCTGCAACCACCTAAGGTGGAAAAAAAACCCCCACGGATATCGTGCGTGCGCCAACAGCGTACCTGTTCGGGACAGCAATTTAAAGCGAGGATGCGAATTTGAATGTATTATTTTGTCTGTATGGATTTCTCCTAGGACACCGGTTTCCCCGTATCAATTTAGTCGGATAACCGAAGAGATGCTTCAAAACGCACCTCCTCGAATCCCGAGGGAGCCAAGGCGAATTAGGTTTTAATTCCCATCAAGAGGCTCACCCCAATCTTGCCAGACATACACACTCAACTCACCGGATCCGTCCATCAGGAAAAGCCAAAAGGTCCCTTAGGGACAGGTGAATTTCCTGCTGGAATTCCGCTCTGCCCCTCCCACTATCCTTCCCGTTAAAACATCCCCCAAACGGATCAAATGCCGCTTTTGGGACCATGTGAAAGGCAAGGCAAAAGTTTTCAAGGAGCCAAGGCAACCTACTTGGCACCCCGGATTCCTGCCATCCTTAACACGGGAGATAACGGCCCGTAAGCAGGGATACTCACTCCTTTGTTATGGTGAGCGGAGGGCAGCCTCCAGTCCTTTGCGGTCTCACAGCTCCTGGTGCAGCAAAATGGGATTACAAGGCTAACCTTTCTTCGGGGGAAGTGATTCCTGAAGGGCTCCTCTAAAAAGTCCGCAGCAGGGCTAAAAGCGGATTGAGAGGGGTTCCTTCCCCGGGACAACCAGGCTAAAAAAACCGTTTCTGCCTTTTATTTTTCGAAAGCTTGCCTTTCTCCTGCTTAGCGGGCAAGCCAACAAAGGATGCCCTTATCTGCCGGAGTTGTTAGAAGCTCCCTTTCACTGCTTGGGAGTGCGATGGCTGCAAAGATTTATTTATTTATTTTGTTATCGTGGTGTTGTTAGTGGTGTTACATGTTTTCCCCTTCAGGTGTGTCCTCGGCATTTGGGATTTTTGCTACCCGGATGCTGGACTTCCCTGGCAAAGACTGACTGACCTCCGTAGGTTTCTGGGTTTCCCCGCAGAAGAAGAATGCTGAGGACAAGAGCTAACAGATATTAAGAGTGAAAAGAACAGTTGCAGAGTTTGGGTTTGGCTAGTCTAGAGAAAAGGAGGATTAGGGTGACATTTGAGTGGTTGCCACAAACAGGAGAGGGGATCAACTTATTTTCCAAAGCACCTGAAGGCAGGACAAGAAACAATGGATGGAAACTAATCAAGGAGAGAAGCAACCTAGAACCAAGGAAAAACTTCCTAACCGCAAGGACAATTAGCCAATGGAACGGCTTGCTTTCAGAAGTTGTAGGTGCTCCATCACTGGAGGTTTTTAAGAAGAGACTGGACAGTCACTTGTCTGAAATGTTATAGGGTCTCCTGCTTGATCAGGGGGTTGGACTAGAAGACCTCCAAGGTCCCTTCCAGCTTTATTCTGATTGAGTGACAGTATAACAGAGTTGGGAAGGACCTTGATATTGAAAATGTCCTTTGATTCTCGAGGGGATTGAAAAGTGTGCCTTCGCGGAGCAAAGTTTTGCAACAAGCACACATTGTATGGAGAAGTACACTTTTAATCAGATTAAATTTACGATTTATTTCTCCGCCATTCTTGTCTTTAAGAGAGCCACTTGGGTGTAGTGCAGGGGTGAAATCCAGCAGGTTTTGGAGAACCGGTAGCAGAAATTTTGAGTAGTTCGGAGAACCGGCAAATACCACCTCTGGCTGGCCCCAGAGTGGGGTGGAAATGGAGATTTTGCAGTATCCTTCTGCCACACCCACCAAGCCACACCACGCCCACCAAGCCACACCCACAGAACCGGTAGTAAAAAAAATTGAATTTCACCACTGGTGTAGTGGCTAAAAGCACCGCCAGACTAATAAACGGGAGACCATGAGTTCTAGTCTTGTTTTAGGCATTCAGCTGGGTGACCTTGGGCCAGTCACTCTCTCTCAGCCCTAGGAAGATGGCAATCAGTGGTGGGTTGTTACCGGTTCTCCCCAGTTCGGGCGATGGTGAGTTGAGAACAAACCAGTTCGCTCCGATTGTCCGCTGGGCCCTCCCGCCCGCCCCTGCGCTATACCTACCTATATTTGCTCGTTTTTAGCCCAGCTGATAGCAGAGCGGATTGCCACACTTCAGCTGTTCTGAAATGGAATGCGCTTGTGCAAAGTGCGTGCATGAAGCAGTGGTAACACCAGTTGAAACGCACCACTGATGGCAATGGCAACCCACTTCTGAAAATGTTGCCAAGAAAAACTGCAGCAATTAGTCCAGGAACTCCCCAGGGGTTGAGAGTGATGTTACACACCAGCTCTTTTAAGATGGTTTACAGCTTTCTGGATTAGGCCAAAAATCCAACCAGTTCAAGTGGGCTAGATCAGTGTTTCTCAAACTTGATAGCTTTCGGATGTATAGACTTCAATTCCCAGAATTCCCCCCGTCAACATGCTTGGACTTCAATAATTTGGAAAAACGGTCGTTGGGATTCTGGTTTCCTCTTCTACAAACGGGTCTCCAAGTTTGGCCACTTGAAGACTTGAGGACTTCAACTCCCAGAATTCCTCAGCCAGCCATGCTTTTAAGATGAGTGGACTTCAACTCCCAGAATTCCCCAACTACATGCTTAGATTTCAGTACTTTGGAAAATGGAAGTTGGGATTCTGGTTTCCTCTACGAGACGTATAACGGGTCTCCAAATTTGGCAACTTTAAGACTCGGGGCAGAGGTCTTTCAACTTGGCAGCTTTAAGACTTGTGGACTTCAACTCCCAGAATTCTCCAGCTAGTGTAGACGGATGGAGAATTCTGGGAGTTGAAGTCCACAAGTCTTAAAAGTTTCAAGTTTGGAGAGACTCCCCCTAGATTTAGAAGATCTTGAGATGGGCACACAATCCTTTAACTGGAGCAAATCAAGAAAAGCCCGAGTTTTGCAAATTTGGCACATTTTTTCTGGCTTTTTGCCACAGCAATTTGGCTTTTTCTTTCCCTTGATTTACAAGCAGGCCAGATCTTCCCCGGCTGGGTGCACCAAGAGGAAGGCCTACTGGCCTACTACAACTCCCATCATCCATAACCAACCTGGCTGCGGATCATGGGCAACTTGGAGGACCAAAAACCGAAGCGCGCCTTGGAAAGTCCGCAGTTCCAGTTTACCTTTGAGCGAAGCATTGGATTTCAATTCCCTACCACCACCACCACGACCGGCCCCCCCTGTAAATTAAAAAAAATGGTACAGCCCAACTCCCCCATCTCTTGGACATCTCTACCTCCTTTGCGGCGGTGGGCGTCGCCGGCCTCACGTGACGCTGGTGAGTCAGCACGGCCTTGGGTCACGTGAGGGAGACTCCAGCGGTGGGAGTGCGTCGGCGGCCCAGAGGGCGCGGCTTAGGTCACGTGCCGACGGGGTGGGGGCGGGAATTACAAGCCGCCGCCGCCGCCCATTGGCTGTGCGTGCCGACGTGGAAGCGTCAGGCGACGTCTCTTCTTTCCCCCTCAGCCTGAAGGGAGAGCGACCGCCGTGAGGGGAGACAGTTACGCTCGTTCGTCCGGCCTCTTTTTTTTTATTTCCCCCCCTTCTTCCTCCCCTCAGCTTCGGCTTCTTCGCGGGGCGCGGGCCCGTTCTCCGCCGGCCATGGCGATGGACACCAGCGGCAAGGAGAAGGAGGCGCTGCAGCTGCTCGCCGAGGCAGACAAGAAAGTCCGCGGCTCCCACGGCTTCTTCTCGGGGCTCTTCGGGTAAGGCCCAGCGCCGCCGCCGCCGCCGGGCGGCCTGTCAGGCAAAGAACCGACGGCACGGACGGAGGGAAGGAGGGAGGGAAGGGGAGAGAGAGCGGGAGGGCCGAAGCGGGCCGGCCTCTCCCGCCGTGAGGGGCCCCGGAGGACTTTTTGCCCGTCCGGCCGAAACTGTCAGGCGGGTCCCCGGTCTCTTGTGGGATTGCGGGCCTTGCTGCTTTGGCGGCGCTTCCTTCCCTTCGGCCGATTTTCGCGGTGGGGTTTTTGAGGGGCAGGAAACGGTTTTTAGGAAGACTCTGGTAGGGGTAGTCCTCGACTTACGACCACAAGTGCCCCCTCCCCCTTCCCGGTGGGGGAGGCCTCCCCAAATTTAGGGGGCTGGTTTTGTTAAGGGAGTTTTGCCCCCGTTTTACGACCGTCTTATTTATTTATTTATTGGTTCGATTTATACGCGGCCCTTCTCCGGAAACTCAGGGCGGTTTACAAGGCGTTAAGCAATAACCTTCATGCTTTTGTATATACCTGCTTAGTAGGGCTTTCGGGGCCCCCTAAGCGGTGGTTTTCCTGGTCTCGAAATAAAGACATTCCACTCACACACCAAAAATCCCCAGAGTTGTGTTGCCTTAAACATCTCAGTAGTGGCTGCCCCAAAGTGGCAAACAAGCAATTACAAATTACCCACGTAGAAGGGAATATTTGTAACTCCAGGTTGAACTGTGGTGTCCTTGGTGCTCTCCGAGCTTGGTGGTTTTCTTGCAGACGTTTCATTACCAAACTAACCACCATCATCATTTGTGGAAGAAGGTGGGGACTGTGGAGAGGAGGACGACTGTGGGGTCCTTGGTGCTCTCTGTGCTTGGTGGTTTTCATCACCAATGCCAAAAGGGGGTGGGGATTGTGGAGAAGAGGAGAAGGAGGACAACTGTGGGATCCTTGCTTGTTTTCTTGCAGACAGTTCATTACCCGGTATCATCTAGGTACCATCATCAGTGCTGGAAGGGAATGAGGATTCTGGAGAATTGGAGAAGGAGGACTAGGACTGTGGGGTCCTTGGTTCTCTCTGAGCTTCTTCAGTGCCAAAAGGGAGTGGGAGGAGGAGGACTGTGGAGTTTTTGGTGCTCTCTGTGTTTGATTGTTTTCTTGCAGACATTTCATGACCCAGCAAGGGAACATCATCAGTGGTAGAAGGAGTGGGCTTTGCCTTCTATTTGATTTGGCATAGTTGTTCACATTTGGGGGCTTATACTGATCTAGAAAAGATGCTGAATGATGATAAAATACCCAATCAACAACGGTCTGAAAATATGTGGGCAAGACTGCCAGGAACTCAAAGAAGTTGTAAAGTATGGGTCTTAGTAGTAATATGGTGCTAGCGGGTTTTTGTTTTACTATCAAGATAGTGGAAATATAATTGTTAAAAAATTAGAGCAGGCAGCAGAGCACTGTAGAACAACTAGTCTGTCCTGATTTAATACACTATTCTTTATTTGAAACCCAGTATAAAAAAATGAGTAGATTTTAGTGGTTGGCAAAACAGGATTGAAAGAGGTCATAAAGAGGATAGATTTCCTATGCTAATTTAATCTTAAGGTATGACAGAGCTTTGAATGATGTTATTAGAGGACAGCAGTGTAGTTTGTCATTCATTGTTCTGCCTTCATGAATTTTCATTTGACTAAAATTAAAATTCTGCTGTGCTGTACAGGCAGTCCTCAGGTTATGAGCGCGACTGGGACCAAAATTTCTAGTGCTAAATGATATGGTTGTAAAGTCTAACCTCATGTGACCACTCCAGTTAGTGACATCAGTCCTGGTTGCCATCATAATTACAAGACCATGTGGATCATTAAGTGGGAAGAGATGGGAGCCCCAGGCAAAGGAAGTGGAAGGTGCACTTGGCACTAGGAAGTATAGGGGTCAGGCGAGGGCTGCATGCAGATGCTAGGGAGTGCAGGTGAGCCTGCAGAGGGGGTGGGTAGGTTCTAGGGCAGGGATGTCAAACTGGCAGCCTGTGGGCCAGATGTGTCACATGCAAGCCACGCCCACCCCAGCTCCGTGAAGGCAAAAATGTTGTGATATGTCAGATGACATCAACATGACGTGGGTGAGTTTGACACCCATGCTCTAGTGAGTATGAGCTGGCTGTTGAGGGCTGTTGACGCGGGGGTGCTGCAGACAGACACTTACTAGTGAACAGGACTCCTCTTGAGAAAAAGTGGTGGCAGCAACTTACGGGAATGACTTGCAGCTTTCCCTGCTGGCTTTCCCATTGACTTTTCTTGTGGGAAGACATCAAGGAAGGTCACAAATGGTGATCCTGTAATCATGAGTGGCTGCAACCGTCATAAGTGTGAGCCAGTTGCCCAGCGCTTGTATTGTCATGATCAGGTAACTACAAGGACACCGCAGTAGTTGGAACTATGGGGACTGGTTGCAGCTACAGCTCAGTCAGGGCTGTCATAACTTGCAGTGGTTGCTGAATGAGTGGTTGTAAATCAAGGACTACCTGTAGTGTTAGGAGCTTGTAGATCCGAGTAAGTTAGATACACACAAGACTTGCATGGATCCAGTTTATCTTCCCAGGAGGAAATTCTGCAAAGTATTCAAGGGATTGTTTACAAGCAAGTGAGGCGCATTACATTGTATTTATTCATTAAATTTATCTACCGCCCATCTCCCCAATAGGATGACTCTGGGCGGCATAGTAGAACACAAAATTAGCCCTCAGCTTACAAAACTGAGCCAACAAAAGTCCCATTGCATTTCAGAAAGAACTGGAGAATGAAATTAACACATACTACAATGAGTTTTCATACAGTGAGTGGTCTAGTGCAGAAGTCAAATTTAGAATAGATGTTACGGTAGATATCTTAACCAAGTCACTGAGGTTAATAGTTGCCCCATGCCAAAAGTAGGTCAGTTAAGTGGGTCAAAATATTTCCCAACCAATTGCTTAAGGTTTATTTCTTCATGCACCCGAGTAATGTCTCTAGTTCAGGAGAAATTGGTTTTTTTCCCATGAGTGGAAGAGCAATAGTTTGATCTTCAGTTTTTTTAAGGCTATATGGGAGCCTTAATACGGCAATTATGCAACCAACTGTTGCCAGGTGGGAGATGGGCAAAGAGAGAACGGAGAGTATATGATAAAGGTTGATTCCTTGTATTATATATATAATGTCAGTCTGGGACTTGAAAGATGGCACACACTTCTGCAGCAGGACATTGGTGTTTATTTTTTCCTCACAGACTGTGAATAAAAACCTGGTGGGACAATAATTGTAGATTAGTTTCCATCTTATTGCCAGCATTGATGGTGTATGTTACCTGGAAGAAGGTAGAGAAACTGATAGATTATAAAGATTCTAGATTCTTCCTGTGCAAACAATGATGATGTCACCTAGCTGTTTTTGTGCTAGGTTTGCTGGTATAATTATGTGTGCAGAGGCAATTAGGGGGTCACACACTGGTAGTAACTGGGTGGGATTTGTGTAGAACAATACTTAAATTCACAAATCTCTACTCCCAGAAAAAAACCTATGGAATTACTGTGAAAGGAGGCCATTGAAATTATCTACCTCATAGCAAAATGCAATTCCCAGGATAAGAACTCTGACTGCTAAATTGGTTGAGGTTTGTGGTCCAGTCAAACTTACTCTAGTTTCCTTCTGTCCATTACAAAAATAGTAAGGTCCCAAGAGACAATTTCCATAGCATGTATAGCAAATGCCAACTATGTACTGTAAATTGGAATGTGTTGATTTTAAAGGACTTAAGAATGCAAGCTTGATTAAATGTTTTGGACCCGTGAGGGCAGCTGATGCATTGTGTGGGTTAAAATATTTGTTTATTACACTCATTTATTTTGTTTTCATGCCTGGCTAGTATAAGGCAGTACATAAATCCCATGTTAAACATGCCCTTGGCTTCAGAAAAGATAAGAAAATAGCATGTTTTTTTCCTTGTTAAGAGAAGGTCCTCTTAACTATTTGGCAAGCAGCATTTGGGATTACTTTAAGAAATTCTCCTTAGTTACAAGGATAAAATATACAGAATTGTAGTCTGAGGAAACATTTTGGCTTCCTAGCATTTAGCGTATATGTTGGATATACAATGACCCGCCTTTTTTTTAGCTCTATTGTCCAAAATTTTCCGAGGTTTTCTTTTTTTATTATTTGAAATGCCTCTTTGCATCCAGCCCTGTGAATTGTTCCCAGGCCAGCATACTCCATGTATCTTGGGCAACAGTTAAAATACTTTCTGGAATTTATCACTCATGTCTCTGAGCTAAGCCGTGACTGACAACTCAACTTTCCTTAGAGGCTGCAAGCTTTCCAACCACTATGGCTTGGAAATCTCCCAAATTGGATTCTGTACATTTTTCAGAACTGACTGAAGAAATTTAACATCTCAAAATACATGCATTGAGATATTATTTCTATGCTCCTCGGCCCCTTTAGTTTGGCCCCTTCCTTTCTGTTCTCATGTTTCAAGAGAACATTAACTAAAAATACTTTCTTTTCCTGGGTTTTATTTGGTTGAAACTCTGGCATTTGGCAAAGTCTGACTGCCATCTGTAAATGATTCTCGAAGAAAATGAATTGTAGGTTTTTAATGACAGAGCAGGGAAATTACTTTCTGGAAGGGAAAATGCTGGAACCGTAGGACAAAATTTAAGCTTTCTGCAAACTGGTGGTATTAGAGCAGAGCTGGCATAACCAGGTGCAACATTTTGTGGCAGATATGATGTGTGGTTTCTGGAAAACATGGATCAACTATTTTTCCTGAGTTCCAGCCTTGAGGTCTGGTTTAGTTTAGTTTAGTTTAGTTTTATTACATTTATATAAGTTTAAGTTTAATATGTTTAACTGTAGTGGGCACAGTTAAAGCATTAGTGCTTTTAAGTTGTATGTTTTAAAAGTCTGAGTAGCCGATGCTATTTAAACTGAAACACTAAAATCCAATAAATTACAAGTTGTGTGACTTGATTATGCTATAAATCTAAAGCTCCATTTTTTAATACTTATGTTAGAGTCTATTTAATACAATTCAGTAGCACACAATTAGCTCATTTATTTTTAAGAGGGGGAAAAAGGAAGACTTAATGTTTCCAAAGGTTTGTGCTTTAGTATTTTCTAAGTATTAACTGAAAGTGAAATGCAGATCTAATTTACCAAAGGCATATATTTTAGACAACATCGCTTTGTTCATAAATCATATTACTATCTGGATTGAAATAAAGCTATACTTGCCTTTCCTTTGATTCATGTTCCTTGTTGTAAAATACATAATCTGTATTTGGAGCCCCTATGGCCATGCCATTATTTAATTGCATGCAGAGTTTTTGTTAGAATTATATGGCTAATAGTAGACTCTTATTCAAAAAGGTGTAAACATGTAGATGTTTATATACAAACAAAGAATATTCTTTAGTTATACTTGTATATTTAAAATATAAAATATACTTGTACATTCTTTCTTTTGTTTGCCAACATATTAAGCACTACAACTGTTGGACATTCAGTATGGAGAAAGGGAGGGTTTTTAAAGATGCTTCTTGTGAAGCGCCAAGGAAATCAGAAGATCCAGGCAGTTCAAATGGATATAGAGATTTATTGCAAGTTTAAGCTCTCTACAAGAATCCAAACTACTAACTGTCAAAGCAAATTGGCGGTAGATAGGAGTCAATGGAATTCAAGGTGGGCTGGACTTAGATGCCTTATGGGCACGAAGGGACTCGTGACTGATGACCCGTTTGACCCCTCCCTCTGGCTCATGATTCTACCTGCTCTTTGCTGATGCACCGTGTTCTTTTCCTCCCTAGAGGTGGCTCCTCCAGGACTGAAGAAGCATGTGATATCTATGCCAGAGCGGCTAATATGTTCAAAATGGCCAAGAACTGGAGTGGTATGTAGCCTATCTGATCCTGTGTCCCATACTGTGGCGTATTTGGCTTGCTAAGATATACGTACATCACTTCGTCGGCTGATAGATCATCCTCATAAAGAGGCACGTTCCTCAGCCCGAGTTGCTGGAAGTACCTGACCAGCCTTACAGAACCAGGAAGGGCTGGACAAGTGGTGTTCCGGCTAGTTTCATGGAACAGTGACTAATATTCACATTGGCTGTGGAATTGCCATTGCCCAAAGCTATGGAGGTGCTGCAGTTTTAAGCATGAGCTCTACAAGCAATGGGTATACCCTAAGATTTGATAGCAATGATGACAAAGTGACTAAGATTGTACATTCCAAGCATTTTTCTTCCTGTTACCCTTTTGTTTCTAGCTGAGGACGATAAAGCACAAACTCTTCAGAATTTAGCCCTGGTTTTGAACTTTTAAGTTACAGATTAAAAAGCCCCTAGCCTTTCATTCCCCCTCCCACTCCCTTGACTCTTTTCTCTCTCTCATAGCTGCTGGGAACGCTTTCTGTCAGGCTGCTCAGCTCCATCTCCAGCTGCAGAACAAGCATGACGCAGCTATGAGCTTTGTGGACGCCGGTAATGCTTTCAAAAAGGCTGATCCTCAAGGTAAGTAAAAGGGGGTAAGGTCCTCCTGCGGCCTTAGCAGAATAAGATAGGATTACCCCTCGGGGCATGAGGATGATCCGTTCATATCTCCCATCATGTCCACTAAACCTATGCAAACCAGTTTAATCTACAGCAGGGGTGTCAAACTCGATTTCTTTTGGGGCCATCTCAGGGTTGTGTTTGACCTCGGATGGGCCGGGGTTGGCGTGGCCAGCTCGACATCACTCGTGTCGGGGGCTCAGATGGTGGCCCGAGTGCTCTGCCAGTGAGCTCTGTTTTCAGCTGCAACGGCCTCCTGCAGCCCTCTGCCAGTGAAAACAGAGTTTGGGAGGGCCACACACAACCCTCCCGAGCTCTGTTTTTGCTTGGTAGAGGCATGGCGGGCCAGTCTTTCGCTATTTCCAGGGCAGCCCCGCGGGCCAGATCTAAGCACCCTGCGGGATGAATCTGGCTCCCGAGCCTTGAGTTTGACACCCCTGATCTACAGTATGTGAATTTCCTTTCCCCCCCCAAAATAAATCAACATAGCTGTTGACTTATTGATAGTTTTTCCCCTTTTGGTCATTTCGAGCATGACTAGAAGGGGGAAGACAAGAACTGAACTAAGCAACGGCTTCAGGGGCCAAGTCACACATGACCCTGCCATCCAGATGTGCAGCACCTTCTCCTGTTGTTAAGTCATTTCCGTAGCCTATGGAAATAGCTTCAAGGCCCTGGCTTCTCTTGAGAGACTGTGAATCGTAGTTTCCTGGTTCAGCTCAAATAAGAAAATATGAATAATTAGATTCCGCTTAATTACATCATAGGGGATGAAAAGATTTTGAGTATCCAGGATCCTTGGTATTCTCTGAGGCTGGTTTTTGGTTGTAGGCATTTCATGACCCAACTAGGGAACATCATCAGTAGTAGCATAATCACGTAGCATTGATGATGTTCCCTAGTTGGGTCATGAAATGTCTGCAAGAAAACCACCAAGCTCCGAGGGCACCAAGGACCCCACAGTTCTCCTCCTCCTCCTCCTCCTCCTCCTCCTCCTCCTCCTCCTCCTCCT
>WNWU01000046.1:379144-390213 GCA_012654045.1 Ptyas mucosa | reverse complement strand
GGGGGGGGGCCTTATTTCTCCTCTTATTCCCCCCCTCCCCTCAATGGACAGGGATACAAAACAGCTTCCCATTGGGTCTGGTGCTGATATTCTTGCAAGGCCAGGGCGCCCTCTACTGGTCAACATCCTACATGACAGAAATGTAGAACTTGTTTGTGATTTTTTTTTTTTGCTTCTTGGCCATATTTTGGCTCCGGTCAAAAGCTTTGCCCGTATTCTCTCTTCATGTAGCTGGATATTCAGCTCTTGCCACCCATCCCTTGGCCTGGTTTTTCAATTTCTCTAGTTTTGGTGTAACAAAAAGGCTCCTGGGAACAGCCGTTGCATTGCAACCTGCGCGGTGGTGAAATCCAATTATTTTTTTTTACTACCGATTCTGTGGGCATGGTGTGGCTTGGTGGGTGTGGCTTGGTGGGCATGGCAGGGGAAGGATACTGCAAAATCCCCATTCCCACCCCACTCCAGGGAAAGGATACTGCAAAATCCCCATTCCCACCCCACTCAGGAAAAGGATACTGCAAAATCCCCATTCCCACCCCACTCTATGGGAAGGATACTGCAAAATCCCCATTCCCATCCCACTCCATGGGAAGGATACTGCAAAATCCCCATTCCCACCCCACTCCAGGGGAAGGATACTGCAAAATCCCCATTCCCACCCCACTCCGGGGCCAGCCAGAGGTAGTATTTGCCGGTTCTCCGAACTACTCAAAATTTCCGCTACCGGTTCTCCGGAACCTGTCAGAACCTGCTGGATTTCACCCCTGAACCTGCAGCAAGGAAAAACACAACCTTGCTACACGCATGTCTTTCTGACTTCTTTTTCTGAATGTGCTTTCTGCCAATGGAGGAGGAGGAGGAGGAGGGAGAGGAGGAGGAGGAGGAGGAAAACTACACTTAAATGGTTATGAAGTAATGCTCCAAACCCTGACCCAACTGATTGCTACAGGAGCCCATCAGTTTCAAGTGGCAGATGGTTCTCTCCAGATACTACAGGGGGAACCACCGTACAGACAGGGGTGAGATTTGGGGGTTCTCCGAACTGCACAGAAACTTAGCTAGAGGTTCTCCCGAACCCCTGCGAACCCCCAGCAGCCCACCTCTGGGAAGGTCCTGTTTTACCCCGCTGTCCACCTTCCGGTCTGAACTCCCTACCCATCTTTTTCTGCCCACCTTCATCTGTCTGTGCTGAACGTCGAAGATGTATTCTTCTTCCTAGGTGTCGAAGATGAGGATGAAGACGGGAGGGAGGAGAGGCTGCCATCGTGCTTCGACTACGTCATGCATTTCCTGACCGTCTTCTGGAAGGTTCTCTTCGCCTGCGTGCCGCCCACCGAGTACTGGAACGGCTGGGCCTGCTTCAGTGTTAGCATCCTGGTCATCGGCATGCTGACCGCCCTGATCGGCGACCTGGCCTCCCACTTCGGCTGCACCGTGGGGCTCAAGGACTCTGTGAATGCGGTCGTCTTTGTGGCCTTGGGCACCTCCATCCCAGGTGCGCTGCTATCCAACCTGCCCTCTTCGCAACAAGACCCTTAGCCCAGTCGGCCACTTCCGGTGGTCCTTGACTTATGACCGCCACGGAATTTTGATCGTAAGGCATTACGGTTGTCAGTCGAGGCACCCTGTGTCGATTTTACAACTGTTTTAGGATAGTCGTAAAGTGAATCACATGGTCATTAAGCAGGAGGAGGAGGAATGAAGAAATGAATATAGCCAGTGGTGGGATTCAAATAATTTAATAACCGGTTCACTGATTGGACGGGCTGGGTGGGCATGGCCATGGTGGTCGCAGCCCGGCTCAGCCTGCTGCACTCCCCAGGAGCAAAAAAGTGCCGTGGGGGGGGCACCATCTCCCCGCGCACCCTGTTTTGGGCCTAGTAGGCCTCCCTGCAGCCTCCTGCAAGCAAAAACGGGCTGCGGGGTGGCTGCGCTGCACCCCCCCTGCACGCCCCATTCTGGGCCTAATAGGCCTTCCTGCAGCCTTCTGGGAGCAAAAATGGGCCACAGGGGGCGCACCCCCCTCCGTGTCCCATTTTGGGCCTAGTAGGCCTCCCTGCAGTTACTTGGGTGCCAAAATGGGGCGCGTAGGGATTCCTGGAAGGGGTGGGGAGGGGAGGGGAAAGGAGGGATGGGGCTAGTCAGCAATTTAAGAACCGGTTCGCTCGAACTTTCCCGAACCGGCTGAATCCCACCACTGAATCCAGTGTTTCCAATTGGTGGGGTGAGGTTTTTTTTGTGTGTGTTCTGCTGGAAAATCAGCCGGAATATCAAATTCCAATCGGTTAACAACTGAACCAACTTTCAATCGTTTCTTTAGTGACTGTTCAAAGTTGCATGTTTCCTATTTGCATTGGGTAGACCGGGCCGAAGGCAGGCTGGCCCGATCTTTCCTCTTCACACTGGGTAGATCAGGACCTCCCGCCGGGCCGGTTCCCACCACATCGCAGGCCGGATCCGGCCCACGGGCCTTGAGTTTGACACTCCTGTTGTACATGCTTCAACGCTCTCCTCTTTCCGCAGATACCTTTGCCAGCAAAGTGGCTGCCTTGCAGGACCAGTGCGCGGATGCGTCTATCGGCAACGTGACGGGCAGCAACGCCGTCAACGTCTTCCTGGGCTTGGGGGTGGCCTGGTCCGTGGCGGCCATCTACTGGGCTTTCCAAGGCAAAAACTTTGAGGTGCAGACGGGCACCCTGGCTTTCTCCGTCACCCTCTTCACCATCTTTGCCTTCGTTTGTATCAGCGTCCTCATGTACCGCCGTCGGCCGCACATAGGGGGAGAGCTGGGGGGTCCCCAAACCGCCAAAATCCTGACCACCTGCCTCTTCGTGGGCCTCTGGCTGCTCTACATCCTCTTTGCCGGCTTGGAGGCCTACTGCCACATCAAGGGCTTCTGAAGGACGCCCTCCACAAAAGGAGGCGGTGCGGGAGAGTGGACACAATGGGGGCTTACTTCACAGCTCCTTCCACAGGTCCGATGTCCTCCTTTTCCACGGTTTCAAGCTTCTTGTTGAAGACAAACAGCCTCCACCATGGAAGATGGAAGATGGATCTCGACGGAAGACGTCCTTCTACACACCTGTCCGTTTTGACCGACGACGTTTTCAGGCATCTTCTGATGGTTGGGCAACTCTTGTTCTCCAACTGGGAGAACGTCTTCTCTCTTCTTGCTTGCCTCTAGTAAGGGACTCTGGTCCGTTCCAATCTCGGGGTCTCCTGCTCACCGAGACTAGGGGTGCAAACCCGGAGGATTGGAGCAGCCACCTGTGTTAAACCCCCTGCCCCAATTGCTACACGATCCTTTGGCCCTCCCAAGGAACCTCGTTGTGCTTCTCCTAAAGTGTCTTCCTGTGGCTGTATCGTTTTCTTCAAGCTGGTACCCTTGGCCCGGATCCAGCACACGCGCCTACGCACGGAGGGAATTGGAAACAAATCTTTCTTAGATTTCTTAACTCTCTTTTTGAAGCCGGTGTGGCTCATAAAACTCGGGAGGAAGACAGGTTGAAGGAGATCTGCGTCCGAAGCAAAATAAGATGTGTTACGACATCTCTCCTGCCTCTGGACATATTTTCAGGCACTTTCTTAGGGTCTAAAGCTAGAGTGAAATCAGATCTGGAGAAGATGGACCAGTTGTATCTGTCTCAATTCGTAGGGACAACAAAGGGCCTCAATACAAGCCCCTTCCCCAGTTCCGATCCTGATGGCAGGAAAACAGAGGGTCAGTTGCGAGATCTCGCTGGGTTTATGGGTACTGGGAAATAGTTGGGGCAGATCCATACGCTTCTGTGGAAGTTACAGGTTTCCAGTCTTCTGCTCTGTTGGACAAAGGGGTTCAAGAAACCATGTTCCTTCTTGGTCCCCATGTTCTTGGGAAGATTGCACACACCCCCTTGGTTGATGTACCCTGTGTAAGACGGGGTGCTTTCTTCTGCTCCTCTATTTATGTCCACTTCCTCGAAGACTCCTTCCTTTCTCCCTAGAAGCCAATGACCCACAGCTGGATGGCAGGTTTGACCAACGGCAGCGAAGATGGCAGCTGGGATGAGTGAATCTTTGCCCGGGTTCTCACACCCTCATGGCCTGATGCGGGGGATGGGGGTGGGGTTGTGATCCCATTGTTGTCTAATGCTATCAGTGTAATGTGGGGGTCTAGTAAGGTCTAAGCAGGGGTTTCCATGCATTAGAAATGCTAGAACTGGACTTGGAATGAACCGTGGTGAATTTCTGCCAAGGGGGGGGATGTGAATGCACCTGAATGGAGCCCGAATTTCAGGAGTGCCATCTGGAACAACATCTGTCCACCTCTCCAGCCTGTGTGGTCCAGTGTTCATAGATTTCTTTTCCCGGGTCAACATTTGCCTTGGACCAAACGTTGAACCTAGCTGTACATTTAGGTAAACTCCTTTGCACACTGATGCCGTTTAGAGGTCGTGCTTGCATGCCAATAGGAGACAGAAGAACCTGGAAGTTCAAGATGTTCTGAGGATGGGAGAAGAAGATGACATTTCAGTCGTCTTGAAACCAATAGCGGTAGAGCTTGATTTGTGAGGTTGGAGCTTGGAGGATTGAGTAGAAGGTATCACCACCCCCAGCTTTTCTAGGCAGAAGTTAGATGAGGTGAAGCTTTGTTCAGGACCATGGGCAACTCTCTTTAGGCATACCCAACCAAGCTAGAGCGCCTAGTACAGGGGTCGGCAACCTTAAACACTCAAAGAGCCACAAAGGTCCTAACCGGAAACCCGCTGTTCAATTCTGGAACCGACCGGAAGTCCGGTTCCCCCACCATAGAGTCTCCTCCTAGCGTGGCGTCCTTTTTCCTCTACCTGTCCTAACCAAAAGCCCTATCCATTGTGGAGCCGACCAGCGACGGAGCCGCACAAGAGGGATGAAAGAGCCACATGCGGCTCCAGAGCCACGGGTTGCCGACCCTTGGCCTAGTACAACTTCTGCAATTCATCCTTGGCTTTGCTTCTCTAGAAGACTTGGTTGAGATCCTTCAGAGGCCCCAATTCTGCATTTGTTGACTTCTGCAGATTAAAGGGAACAGAGGCATTGGGGTGGGGGTGGGGTGGGGGCAGCCAGACGGATCTTCTGAATCAGAGGTCTATTCACGTCTTCTAGGAGGGATGGTCCAAGAGCAGATTTCTGATTCCAGCACTTGATTATCTTCAGGGTTTAGTAGGTCAGAGACCCAGAAACTCAAGGCCATTGTTGCTCAACTTTGGCAATTTGAAGTTGTCTGAACTTCAACTCCCAGAATCCCCCAGCCAGCCCTGCTCTAGGTTATGGGCACATATGGGGTGTGGGGTTATTTTTTTCTCTCTCTCTCGTGGGGAAAAAAACAAGAGAGAGAAAAATTTTCCGTTTGTAATAATATTTTTTCTAGGGTGATGGAAATTGTCCTTCTAATGATGAATGCTGAAACGGTTAGAAGGGAGGAGGAGGAAGAGGAGAAAGAGGAGGCAGCAGAAGAGGTGGAATATCTAGAACCACGTTTCTCCACCTCATCGACTTCAAGATATGTGGACTTCAATTCCCGGAATTCTTGAAGTCCACAAATTTTGAAGCGGACAAGTTAGAGAAACACCACTTAAGAATTTCGCTTCAAGCGAATTGTCCTGTGGGACGATCGTTTAGTAACGAAAGCCTCATTGACCTGTTTTCTGAAGTAAGACCGTTCTCTTTTGTACGTGGGCCACGGGCACTGCGGGCACGCACAAATGCATCAGAGCTTGTACCATAATAGCACAAGGGAGCTTACTTGATTTGGGTGATCAGGGCATCAGATCCGGTGTGAAGGTCCCTGGTTCCCATTTCTCCAAATCTCTGCCATTGCACACGCATTCAAGGTATAAACCTTCGCTCGTCCGACACCCCCTTTGTTGCCTCTGTGCCAAGCGTGAGAATAATCCAGAGAAACAGTCCATAATGCCCCTTCCAAACAGGTCTAAAAGGCCGTATCCTTTCCTTCCAGGGAGCCAAGGCTGAAACACGAAACTGGGTAGCTGTGCAAAGAAAGGACAGTATTCCAAGAACGATGGAGGGAGATGAACGAGAGGATAGCAAGATAGCCAGTTTGGTGTAGTGGTGAAGGCGCTGGCCAATCACCAGGAGACTGTGAGTTCTAGTCTCGCCTTAGGCACAAAATCTGGCTGAGTGACTTTGGATCAATCCCCAGGTGCTGGTGGAGTTCTAGTCCCACTTCGGGCAAGAAAGCTGACTGGGTGACTTTGGGTCAATCACCAGGTGATGGGGAGTTCTAGTCCTGCCTTAGACATGAAAGCCAGCTGGGTGATATTGAGCCGAACACCAGGCAATTGTGAGTTCTAATCTCATTTTAGGCACGAAATCCAGCCGGGTGACTTTGGGCCAATCACCAGGTGACGGTGAATTCTAGTCTCCCCTTAGCCATGGAAGCCAGCTGGGTGACGTTGGGCCAATCCCTTTCTTTCAGCCCAACCCACTTCACAGGGCGGTTGTGGGGAAAACAGGAGGAGGAAAGAGCATTATATCTATTCGCTGCCTTGAGTTACTTATAAAAGTGGGATAGAAAAAAAAAATCTAACCAATAAATAAATAATCCTGAATGAGAAAGGGAAGGATAAAAAGTTGATGGCTTGCGGATTTAATGTCCCTTTGGGCCGCTCAATTCAGCCTCTCTGAAAAATGGCCAAACGTAGAAACTGGCCTGCTTTCACTCTTCTGTCTCGAATGCTTGCTTGTTGTTTCTTTTTTTTTAAAAAAAATGGGGGGGGTTACTGAGAAAAGCCATGGACGCCCCTCTCATCTGCACTAGGCAGAGAAGAGCCACCCCACTGAATTTCCCAAGAATTCTTTGCACAAGGACCCGCGTGCGAAATCCTTTGGCCAGTCGTGCTGTTGCACATTCACTCGCTCGCTGGCGGTGTTGATCTCAGTATCAGTGGCGGGTTGCTCCCGGTTCGCACCGGTTCGCAAGAACCGGTAGTAAAAATTCGTAGTAGTTCGGAGAACCGATAATAACATTGGCTGGCCACGCCCCCGAACCGATCCCCGGCCCGGTCAACGCTCGCTTACCCTGCCTACCTCATCTGAGGCTTTTTTTAAAAAAAAATTTACTTTTAAAAGCATTTTTTCTACAACCTCTTCGGCCGAAAAAATGCTTTTAAAAGTAAAAAAAAAAAAAAAAGCCTCTGACGATCGCGCGGCTCAGCTGGGATCATCAGAGGCTTTTAAAAGCATTTTTTTCTGCAACCTCTTCAGCCGTGAAAATCAGCGTGCATTGGAGCTGAGTTGGCGTGCCAGGCGACATGGCTCTGCGTGGCACCTGTGGCACGCATGCCATAGCTTCGCCGTCACTGGGATAGGGTTTCCTCCTGCCTGAGCAAAGGGATTGGACTAGAAGACCTCCAAGGTCCCTTCCAACTCTGTTCTTCCGTTAAAGGGATGGGAATCCAGGCAGTGTTCTTAATAACGCTTCTTCCATTCGACAGAAAAGACCTTATATCATGGACGAAAGTTTGTAGAGTTTTTGGTTTAGCATCTCCAGGGGGGAAAAAAGAGAGGGGGGGGAAAGAACCCTTTGCAGTTGTCTTTTTCTTTCTTTCTTTTCTAATTTTCTGGCTCTTTCTAACATTTTTCATTTTTTTTTAATGTACAGATTGCCATAACCCGCTGCATTCTCTTGCCTTTTGTTCTGCAAACAACTAAAAGAGTTTTCTTTTTTTTAAAAAAAAATGTTGGTTTTAAAAATCTTGCATGATCTCCTCCGGGGGAAAAAGAACAGCTTTATGAATACGATTAATTTTGGAAGTAGGAACCAAACAGATGAGGTGTTAAATCAGTGTTTCTCAACCTTGGAAGCTTGAAGATGGGTGGACTTCAACTCCCAGAAACCCCCAGCCAGCAACGCTGGCTGGGGGATTCTGGGAGTTGAAGTCCACCCAACTTCAAGCTTCCAAGGTTGAGAAACACTGTGTTAAATGAATGCGATGATGTTCAAGATAAATTTCTGATTTTCTTTGCTTTGCTTTACGATTAGTGCCTCTGTGGGTAAAATTCTCCGGCATTTTCCGGTAGTCCTCAACTTACGATAATTGGGACCAGAATTTCCATGGTTAGGCGAGGCAGTTGTTAAATGAATCGTGTATGATTTCACGATCTTTTTTTTTTGTTGCCATGGTTGTTAAATGAATTTTACAATCTTTAAGCGAATCCGGCTTCCTCCGTCGACTTCCTTGTTGCAAAGCCAGCCGGGAAGGTTGCCGGTGGCCCTCCCATCATCCGAGGACAGGATGTGCAACAGTCGTAAGTCCATGCCAGTTGCCAAGTGGCCGAATCGTTCGATCATGGGACCAATTGGGAAGTGACGGTGCGTCTCGCTTTTTTTCAATACCGTTGTAACTTTGACCCGTTCGCTAAACGAACGGTGGTAAGTCGAGGACTCCCTGGTCTACGTATATTAGGGTCCTATGCATCGGATATTTTGCGAGGGGAGCTTCAGAATATAATATTATGCACACTTCAAAATGGTTTAAAAAAAATATCGTTTTGGGATAGAGCGCCGGGGTGAGGCCTGATGACAATTTTTTTCCGATGGACTCAATGGAACTGAAAAATAAATTTCAGCACCATGTTTTTTGCCTTGATGTTCCTTTGGCTTTTCTTCCCCCTAGGCATCAGAGAGATTTTGAAGGAAGTCAAAAGCAGTGAGATTTCCATAATAAGAAGGTTTACACAAGTGTTGACAATTTTCTGAAAGGCATAACAATGTTCTCTACTACACTAAGCCAGTATTTCTCAAACTTGGGGTCTTTAAGATGAGTGGACTTCAACTCCCAGAATTCCAAGCTGCCTGGAATTCTTAAAAGTCCAGTGTGAAGTTTCTGAAAGATGCCCTAATTAATTCATGAGCCATGAGCCAAACTTCAAAAGAAATACAGTCATTTATTAGGAGCACCCATTTTGGCAATATTCGGATACAGTTAGAACTAACCCCACATAGATTTACGTTCCCCTATGACCCTGTCTCTCCCCTCCTCCCTGGCCATGTCATAAATCACATTCTCCAATTAACCACTTTGGCTGGCTGTGAAACCCAACACTCTCCTACTGATTGCGGGTAAGAAAGCATCTGTGGAATGTAGCTTCAGTTAGGGAAATCAATCAGCTCCATCAGTTCTCTCTCCCTCCTGCTCATGGCAACTTGGAAGCTTTGTAAGTTGACATCCAGCCAGCTTGGCGGGTGGGGGAATTCTGAGAGTTGAAGTCCTCTCCCATCTTAAAGTCCAACCAGCCAAGCTGGGAGTTGAAGTGTTGGAATTCATTGTTGGAATATATTTCTATGCAACAACTACCGTAGTATTCAACCAGTAGATGGCAGCAGGGGTGAAATCCAGCAGGTTCTGACAGGTTCTGGAGAACCGGTAGTGAAAATTTTGAGTAGTTTGGAGAACCGGCAAATACTACCTCTGGCTGGCCCCAGAGTGGGATGGGAATGGAGATTTTGCAGTATCCTTCCCCTGCCATGCCCACCAAGCCACACCATGCCCACCAAGCCACGCCCACAGAACCAGTAGTAAAAAAAAATTGGATTTCACCACTGGATGGCAGTATTTGTAAGTTTGGATCTATTGGTATATACTCCAGTCTATGCTCTTGTGTTCTGAGGAGAGTTTCCTGTTTATAATATAGTTGTTATATAGTTGAGCAGTAAGGCACATGGTGACTGTACTCTTTGTTTGCTCTGTGTGGTGCTTTATATCTACTGAATTTCTAACATCAAGTCCACCCATCTTAAAAGTCCAACCAACTTGGCTCGCTGGGGAATTCTGGGAATTGAAGTCCACCCATCTTAAAGTCCCCAAGTTTGAGAAACACTAGCCCTAACAAATTTGCCATGGGGGGGTTGGGGGAAAAGCAAGAGCAGTCAAAATGAAGGAATGGGTGGGGAATTAGCAAACAGGAAAGTAAGAACTGCCTTCTGACTATTTGGATGCAAGGGTTCATGAAAAGCAGAGGTCTTCAAACTTGGCCGCTTTAAGACTTGTGGACTTCAACTCCCAGAATTCTCCAGCTATGCTGGCTGGAGAATTCTGGGAGTTGAAGTCCACAAGTCTTAAAGCTGCCAAGTTTGAGGAGCCCTGCTTAAAAATCATAATTTCCAGCATAAATGTGAGGCAGAAAGATCACTAGGTGGCAGTATAAGCTCAGGTGTTTGAGGAATTGAAGCGCTGTGAGTGCGCGCCTGTGTGTACAGGTACAATACACACACCTTAGAATTGTAAGGGGGAATAAGGAAAAAAAACCCACTAAACATCTCTGCAAAGGGTTTAAAGTGTTGCTGAGACATTATTGTTTTTCCATAATAAATCGGAAAATAAATTTCACTATTTATTATTTATCTATCATATCAGAGGTGGGTTTCAGCAGGTTCTGACCAGTTCTGGAGAACCGGTAGTGGAAATTTTGAGTAGTTTGGAGAACCGGTAGTAAAAATTCTGACTGGCCCCATCCCCATCTATTCTCTGCCTCCCGAGTCCCAGCTGATGGGGAGGAAATGGGGATTTTGCAGGAACCTTCCCCCTGAAGTGGGGTGGGAATGGAGATTTTATAGTATCCTTCCCCTGCCACACCTACCAAGCCACGCCCACCGAGCCACACCCACAGAACCGGTAGTAAAAAATTTTGAAACCCACCACTGTATCATATTTATCTCTCGGTCACACATACACATCTGTCTGTCTGTCTGTCTGTCTGTCTGTCTATCTATCTTTCTATCATCCATCTATCTATCTATCATCTATCTATTTTCTATCTATTTTCTATCTATATCATCTATCTATCATCTATCTATTTTCTATCTGTCAGCCTGTTTGTCTGCCTATCTATCTATCTTTCTATCATCTATCTATCTATCTATTTTCTATCTATCTATTTTCTATCTATCTATTTTCTATCTATCTATTTTCTATCTATATCATCTATCTATCTATCTTTCTATCATCTATCTATCTATCATCTATCTATTTTCTATCTGTCTGTCTGTCTGTCTGTCTATCTATCTATCTATCTATCTATCTATCTAT
>WNWU01000046.1:315004-338015 GCA_012654045.1 Ptyas mucosa | reverse complement strand
CGTCCTGGTCCCAAAAGTGCTTTTTCCAGGAAGACATTTGGTTTCTCGTCCAAGAAGCTTCTTCAGTTTTGACTGAATGGTGCAGGATGGAAGGATTTATATGCCTTGCAGTCCTCTGGTCCTTAGCCCTCTCTCTCTTGAGAGTCTCTGAGCTGCTTGGAGGTTTCCCCATGCCTGAATCGTGCAAATGGGTGTGGAACCTTCTGGGAATTGCTGAAAGGACCGCGTTGAAAAGACTAAGCTATCTCATCCTTATTATATTCCTTGTTTGTTTCTACTGGCTAAATTACCCCTTTGGACTCTATGACAGTTCAGCCTAGGAAGAACAAGCTTACCTTCCCAAGATCACGTTCCCCCAAATATAAAAAGCCTTGCTAAAGGGGTTGTAAGCCAGGCCTCGCGCGATCAGGCGTTTATCTGTGTATTTCTCGGTGCCCAGGAGCATCACAAACCCTTTATCGGAGGCTGTTGAGAAGAAAAGAGAACTGTCAAAAGAAAAGTTTTCAGCGGCAGTTGCAGGAAGACTGCAAAAGAAGAAGAAGAAAAGAAGCAGAGCCGTCTCTTCTTCCTCTCTTTGTTTTGTGTCTCCCTCTTTATCTGAGGACCATCCTTTCTTTGAAGGCCGCTGTCCTGAACCTCAAAACCCCCTGAAAGTCAGAGGACAGGACAGCTTCTGAACAACAGACTCAGCAGAAACTCAAGGCAGAAAGGAATAAGGACAAATTACGGATTGGAGAGAAGCCCAGGGTTGAACTTGGGGGGTGGGGGGCGGGAATGTCCTTAGTGCTGAGCTTGGTCGTTTTCTTGCAGACATTTCATCACCCAACTAGGCAACAACATCAGTGTTAAAAGGGAGTGGAGTTGGAGGAGGAGGAGGAGGAGGAAGAATAGTAGTAGTAGTAGTACTGTGGGGTCCTTGATGCTCTCTGAGCTTGGTTGTTTTCTTGCAGACATTTCATCACCCAACTAAGTAACATCATCAGTGCTAGAAGGGCGTGTGGTTTGCTCTCTTTTTTACATTCTAATGGCTTGCCCTTTCAGTGTTGATGGTGGTAGTCTTCATGGTCCCTTGATTAGGCTGTTGTTTGCTGTTACAAAACTCAAGACAAGCATGCGAACCAGCACGGCTGACTGAGGAATTCTGGGAGTTGAATCCATGCATCCTAAAGTTGGGAAACCCTGCATTAAGCAATGCCATCTCTCAGGAGCCAAAAAGACGCCTTTTCTGTTGCAACACCTTCCTTCTGGAGCAAAGTTTCCCTCCAGATCCAGAGGGCCTCTGTCCCGCTGTTGCTTAGAAGAGCAGTGAAGCCCTGGCTCTTCTCCCAGGTCATTGCAAGAGAGAGGGAGACGCCCCTCCCTTCTTTTTCACCAGCTCTGTGGTTTTGCTTCCTTTCTTGTGAAAGATCTTTTTTCTCATCTTTCTCTTGTTTGTGTTGTCATTTCGTTGTTGTCAGCTGCCCAAAGTTATTGAGAGTTGGGCGGCATGACGGTTTGATAAATGAGCATTATGCTGTTTTGTCGCAGAGTCAGCCAGATGTTTAGACTGGACTGGGCATTCCTCTCCACCTCCCATGGACCAGGTGACTTTCCTAAACCACAAAGAAAGGGTATGGTTCTTACCCTTAGGTACATGGGTAGGGAGACTGTAGATTACTTCAAAATGCTCCTGCTCTGGAAACGGAAGAGAAAAGAGAACAAAGGTTAATGTGTGAACACAAACGGGTGTTTAGAGCAGGGGTGTCAAACACAAGGCCCGGGGGCCAGATCCAGCCTGTGGGATGCTTAGATCTGGCTGACGGGGACGCCCTGGAAACAGCAAAGGAGTGGGCCGCAGTGCCCCTGCCAAAGAAAACGGAGCTCCTGAGGGACAGGCGCGGCCCTCCCGAGCTTCGTTTTCACTGGCAGAGGGTTGCAAGGAGGCCATCGGAACCGAAAATGGAGCTCGGGAGCCCCTTTTCCCTGGCAGAGCCCTCGGGCCGCCACAGGCGCCCCCGACACAAGTGATATCAAGCTGGTCAGGCCCACCTTGGCCACGCCCACTCCCGAGGTCAAACACAACCCTGATGCGGCCCTCAATGAAATCGAGTTTGTCACCCCTGGTTTAGAGTCACAGTTCAACAGCCAGCATGTAACGTTTTTCTCCCTAACCTAGGGAACTGGTAAAGATAGCTTACAGTAGCATTGATCATGCTGATATCATCAGGTAAATCAGGGGTGAAATGCTTGCCTGATCCAGAAGCGATGGAGGAACACCCCCCCCATGCCCAGCTGAACTGCACAATCATCCGAGGGTTTTTTTTAACTTTTAAAAGCAGTTTTTCTACAACCTCTTCGGCCAAAAAAATGCTTTTAAAAGTAAAAAAAAAAAAAAGCCTCTGATGATCGTGCGGCTCGACTGGGATCGTCAAAGGCTTTTAAAAGACTTCCGGTGGGACTGCGACATTGCCGGACGCTTCTTTTTGAAGCGCCAGCCCAGGGCTTCGTAGAACTGCAAGAACAGCAACTATCGGCTGTCTTGCGGTTTGAAAACTTTCCCCCTGGTATGAGGGGGGAAAGTGAGTAGACGGGTGGGGTAGAGCTCCCTGAAAGTGCCAGATTTCACCCATAATCTGGCACTTGAAGATGAGAGCTCCCCGCTAAGCCTGTCAGTACTCCGGACCCTGGATGCCTCTGCTTTGCAGAGCTAGATGTCGTTACCATCCCAGCACCAACTTTAAACAGATATTCTTTGAATCAAGCTGGCGGAGCACAAGCAGTATGAATCAAACAGCAAGTATTTTTTTTTCCTTTTAACTCCAAAGATTTACTTTCTTTAAAAGATTCTTCCTAAACTGAAAGTGAAAGCAAGATGATGTTTGAGTTTTAACGGGGCGTGAAGAAGTGAAAGCTAAAAGTAATTATTGACAAGCCCCTGTTTGAAACGTAAAACTCCTTTTTGAAAAGTGGATGTAACAAGAAAGGAATAATAATAATTGAAGCAGCAATACAAATTACAAATTGTAAAGGATCCCTTTTTTTTTCTTCTTGAAACTTTTTTTTCTTTTTTCTTCCCCTTTTTTTTCCTGTCCTTCTGGAAGGGAAGGAAGAAGGGGGGCAAGATGGCTGGGCTTTTTGAAAGCAAAGGAGGGTTATTTAACCCTCAATGGTCTGATTTTGAGGAAGCTTTGAGTTCAATTACCTCTGCTTTATTGAAAAGAATTGATACTATATTTCAAGCTTCTCAAGCTGGAAACAATGAAATACATGGAAATACTGAGTTGCAATCTAGCAGTGGGGGATTGAATGAAGAGTTGGGAGATGCAAAAAAACAACAACAGATTATAGCAGATTTTACTGAGGAGAGAAAGATGAATGCTGTGCAAAATAAGGAGCAAGAAGTGTTGGAAGCTGATGAAATTTTGGTTTCACGAATTTTTTTTTATAAAACTCAATCTGCACTTAAAGAGTTGTTTCCAGAAGAAGCTACATTTCTGCAAAAATTTTATAATATGCAATCCCAAAAACCGCAAAATTTTACTGGAGCTAAAAAAGGCAGAGGGATCAAAGTTAAGAAGAAAGTTCGTAAAAAGGAAAAGAAGAAAGACTGGAGAAATGGAAAATAACCCTGCTTGATGAGATGATGGTCCTTAAAAAGTATTGTTTAACTGTTTAAAGATTTTGAATTTTTTGGAAAAAGAAAAAAAAACAGACAGCAGTTTAATGCCAGTTAACTAAGCGATGAGCGACGATGAGGAGGCAACCTACAGCTGTATTGGAATATTTGAGAAGAATAAACAGATCACAGCAATGCTGGTGTATTGGGTTGTGAAATATGCCCTGACTTGAATGATTTGGATTATTTTATTAAGGACTGCAACAAATTTGGACTTAATTGCAATCACAGAAGTTCTATTGAATATAGCAAATTGAAGTTTCCTGCTTGATGGTAATGAATATAAGGCAAAAGGACTATGGACCTAGGGCAATTGCAGTTGATCTGGTGGTTTCCCTAATATGTCTGACGAATTTATTAATCTAATTTTTGACTGGATTTGATGGATATCATTTCAAATATAATTACAATTACAAAGTCACTCGGGGTTTTTTTTTTTTTATATACAGAAGCAATTTTTATTTAGGTGGGTAGACGTAAATGAAGATACCTTATATGCTGTTGGAAGATGTGAAGACAAGAAGATTAGCAATTGGTTCAATCTAGTATGAAGAATTTAAATGATTGATAAAGTTCTTAAATGATGTTCTTAGTTGATTTGTTAATATGTATTGATATAAGAGGTTTGATTATTAATTAAAAAAATATTGTTAATATTATTTCTTATTAAGTATTTTAATTATAATTGGACCTTGATGGTTTAAAAGTGAAGGACGGAAGAGTTTATATAGTAATTTTTTTTTAAATCGGGGGTTTTTTGAGTGAGGGTTTCCTTTTTGTTGTTGTTGTTGTTGTTGTTGTTTTGTTTTAAATGAAAGAAGTTATAAAATATTTTGTTAAATTGTATAGACCTAATAATTTGTTAAGTAACAATTAGCCAAATTGAGTAATGATAGGTTTCATTAGATAATACTTAATTGTTTTAATTGCTGTAATTATAAATGGAGATAATTTTGTTGAATTAGATGGAATAAGGAGAAAAAAGACTTGCTTTCCTTTTATCTATTTGTTTAATGATCATGATTATAATAAGTGTGAAATGGAGTTTAATTTAGAGAATTTAAGCTGTATTTTATTTTGTACTTGCTCTGGGAAGTCGGGGGGGGTGGTTGGGGAGGGGGGGGCGAAAATGTATGTAAAACTTTTAAAACTTTTTCAATAAAAAAAAAAAAGGCTTTTAAAAGAAAAAAAACCTTTTTTTCTTTTAAGTGCCTCTGATGATCCCAGCTGAGTTGCCTGATAGCCAGAGGCTTTTTAAAAGCCTCTGCCGATCAGGCAACTCAGCTGGGATCGTCAGAGCCTTTTGAAAGCATTTTTTCACAACCTCTTCGCTGAAGAGGTTGTAAAAAAAAATGGTTTTAAAATTTTTTTAAAAAAATGGTCACACCCACCGTCACATTAACCCCCCCCCCCCCAAGTCACGCCCACAGAACCACAGTATGGTGATTTACTTAACAAGCGAGGCAAGAGAGGTCGTCAAACGGGGCTGAGCTCAACTTCACAAACGTCTTGCTCGGCGGCGGCAATTTCGGCCTCCATTGTGATCAACAAGTCCCGTGGAAAAGGACTTGAGCATTATTACCTCTGTCGTATAAAACAACGTGAGTTCTACTTCTGGACTTGTCAGACACCAGCAAATGGAACATGTTTCCCTCTGTCAACAGGGCCCATGAAATAAGGCATACAAGACCTGGAGAAAAGGAAAAAAGAGGTCCAAATTTGGAGAGATGCATGGAAGTTGTTAGATGCGCCCATCCCGAAGTGCGGGTCACCTTTTCCCAAAAT
The DNA here is from genome assembly GCA_012654045.1 of Ptyas mucosa. Classification (NCBI taxonomy): domain Eukaryota; kingdom Metazoa; phylum Chordata; class Lepidosauria; order Squamata; family Colubridae; genus Ptyas; species Ptyas mucosa. Next base: position 332,575 of record WNWU01000046.1, on the reverse strand, counting down.
CTCCCCAGCAGCTGAAGCCTACACAAACAACCCAGAGTGTCAGCTCTGAAGCGAAACTGGCTGAAGCCATCTTGTGCTCATAGTTTTGCCACGAAGCCTGAGCGGGGGAAGGGAGGGTTGGGGGGAAGGAGATAGCCTGGCTAACGGTCAAAACAAAAAGTTTTCCTTTGGGAACCAAGGTCATTGTAATGGGTGGCTGGTGAGGAGCCCACCAGCTGTATTAATTGGACAATGTGACTGGGGACACCTGACAGGAGGGGATTTTTACTCTTTTAATTAAGTGAAAACCGCGGGAACTTTGAGAGTTGGTTTTCGCTGGCTGCGCCGATAGGATGTATCTGTTGTGGCTCGCCAGCAGCCAGCAGAGCTGGCAGCAGATTCGGACACCGAGGATGTTGGGGAGGAACGTGGGCCAGTCCTGGAGCCTGCAGAAGACTCCAACGAGGGCCATCTGGAAGTTACCGTATACTTTGGACGCACCGGAATATAAGATGCACCTTAGTTTTTAAGGAGGAAAATAAGAAAAAAGCTGATTGAGGGTGGACCAGGCTCCCGGAATACCCCCAATCAGCTGTTCCCAGAGGCGAACTTTAGCAACAGGTTGGTTGGTTGTGAGCTCTGTGCCTTGCTCTTTTTTCACCCTCTCAAACGGAGGTTTCAGAGGCTTTTTTTTCAGCCTGTGAAACCCCCGTTTCAGAGGCTGGGCATGGCTATGTTCTGTCTATAAGATGCACCCTAATTTTCACCCTCTTTTAGGGGGGTAAAAAGGTGCGTCTTATACTCCGGAAAATACAGTATGTGCTGCCTCCGGACCTTCTGGAATCTGACATCAGCGAGGCAGAAGAAGAGTGTGAGCCTGTTCCCAGCGTGCGCATGCGCAGAGCTGCCAGAAGGCAAGAACAATTGAGGGGGGAAAAAAGGGTGACTCGGGAGTAAGACTTGGAGTTGATTGCCCCTCCCATAAGACATAAAAGAGGAGCAAATGGATGTGAGCCTTTGCAGGAAGCAATTCGTTCCTATAGTCAATTCTAGCTCTGGGAAGTCCTGGTTGACTCTGCTCCGTTTGGCCTTGCAAAACTAATTGGCAGTTAGGTCTCTGGCAGCGTTTCGAGGGAGATAAAGGTGGGTGCTTATCAACCCTGAAAGACTGTGTCAACTCGAGCAGACATCTGTCGGAATCTGCACAGACTGTGAATCATTACAGGCTGTGAATGACCATAATTCACAGCCGTGTCAATAAAAGAGGGTTTTTGGGACTAAGATTGTGGTTTATGCTTTCTCGGGAAGTCTAGGTCAGAACAGTATTTAATAAAGATGTTCTTTGAGGAATCCACCTGTCTCGGAGTTCTGCTTTCAATGGGTGCGTTACTCGGAACGCTGACACAGAGGGGAAAAGGAAAGGCAACTTTTTAACATGTAAAAGGACTTACGGTAGACATGATAGCATAAGGTCCTCTTCTTTTCTTTTAGAGAGCCACTCGCCTTCACAATCCCATCTAAAAGAGAGAAAAAAAAGAGAAGAAAAACAGTTCTTCCTTTCCTGGGCATTGTCTCACACCTGTCAAAATGCTGCAATGTTATTTTCCAGGTAGTAAAATAGTCCTCGACTTACAACTGTTCAGTCAACTGGCGAAGCTTTCCTGTTCTGCTCTCAAATTGCCATAGGCAGCGCCTCGGAACTGCACCAAGGAATTCACACCTCGGTCAAAACAAAACACAGCCTAGCCAGCCGAAGTCAAGGCCATCTCCACAGAGACCCGCAACGGCTGGAGGGAGTGACTTCTATGACACGCGAAATTGCTTCGTTGGGGGAATGATGACACGCTTTGGAGGGAGGGGAAAACAGGGTCAGAAGCAAGGCGTGAAGCAGGTGAAGCCAGAGCTGCCTTCACCTACGTCGTGCCGATATGGCGGGCCTAATAAACAACTGGATTTTTCTTGCTAAATGGTTTGAGACTCTTAATTTTATTAGGGCATTGATTGGAAGGAACTCTTGCTTAGGGTTCGCTTAGCGACTGTTCGACGTTACCAGGGCCCTTAAAAAAAGAGCCGAGGTGGCGCAGTGATTAGAGCGCAGTACTGCAGCTACTTCAGCTGACTGCTAGTTCAGGAGATCAGCGGATCAAATCTCACCGGCTCAAGGTTGATGCAGCCTTCCATCCTTCCGAGGTGGGTAAAATGAGGACCCAGATTGTTGGTGGACTTCAACTCCCAGAATCCCCCAGCCAGCAGCGCTGGCTGGGGGATTCTGAGAGTTGAAGTCCACCCATCTTCAAGCTCCCAAGGTTGAGAAACACTGCTCTAAAGGGATGAAAATGACCAGCTGTCTGCAAGGTATAGAAATCCTTCCGTACCCCACCATCCAGTCAGAGCTGAAGAAGCTTCTTGGACGAGAAGAGAAACGTCTTCAAAAAAAAACAAGGAAGTCCAGTTGCCTCCTGAAAAAGCACCTTTGGGATAACCGTGACCTGGATGACTGAGAATCTCTACAGACTTCTAATACACTACCTTTGCAAGTTATAAGGAAGAATTCCCCTTCCTGAGAACCGCCACCAAGGGCGATGACGAATTCGGTGTTATTGTGAGGGAAAAAGACGGGAAGCAGCTTCTTCACGCAGACATTGTTCAAGATCCGTGTCCACAGATCTAAAGGGGCAACAGAGGGAGAAAGAGCAGATCCCCGGGGTTACAAGACCCTGTCAGAAAATTCTGCCCATAAACCTCCTTGCAACTTCCTGCTACCTTCTAAAAGGGAAGGAGGGGAGGGTCAGCAGTCAGGGGGATGGACTCAAGGGCAGTGGCCGATGAGTGAGTGCACCGTCGAAAGAGTTATCCTAAAGGCACAGGGGTTAGAATGCGGTATTGCAGGCTGGCTCTGCCGACTGCCAGCAGTTCGATCCTGACCGGCTCAAGGTTGAGTCAGCCTTCCGTCCTCCCAAGGTCGGTAAAATGAGGACCCAGATTGTTGGGGGCAATAGGCCAACTCTGTAAACTGCTTAAAGGGCCGGAAAGCACTGTGAAGCGATATATACCGTATTTTTCGGAGTATAAGATGCACTTCCCCCCCCCCCCAGAGGGTGAAAATTTGGGTGCGTCTTATACACCGAACGTAGCCCACCCACCCCCTTCAACCTCCGTGCATCCTCTCAAACGGAGCAGCCTCTCAAACAGAGGCCAAAATGGCAACCCAGAACAGCTGCTGCCTTGCCGGACCGGTTCCGGGCTTCCCCTGCTGTACTCACTGGAGCGCCCTGCGACGATCAGCTGCATTTTTGAAGCTGCGTATCTGCCCCAACGAGGCGCATGCGCGCTCGCAACCAGCGAACCTGTTGCTAAAGTTCACCTCTGGGAACAGCTGATTGGGGGTATTCCAGGAGGTGGTCTACCCGCCAATCAGCTTCTCGTGTTGAATCAGGCTAAAGTGCTGAAGCCGACCAGGCTGTTTGCTGTTTGCTGCAAGGACGCTAGCCAAATGAATACCGATGGATGCTGGTAGGCAGAGGCAGAATTTTTTTTTTCTTATTTTCCTCCCCCCAAAATAAGGTGCGTCTTATACTCCGGAGCATCTTATACTCTGAAAAATACGGTAAGTCTAAGGCTTATTGCTCTTCCTTTTCCCCTTCCTTCCTTCCTTCCTTCCTTCCTCCCTTCCATGCTGCCCAGTGGTTAAAATGCACTATTGCAGGCTAACTTTGCCCACTGCCACGAGTTTGATCCTGATCAACTCAAGGTTGACTCAGCCTTCCATCCTTCCGATCTGGGTCAAATGAGGACCCATAATATTGGGGGGCAAGAGGCCGACTCTGTAAACCACTTAAGAGAGGGCTGGAAAGCACTATGAAGCCCCATCATGGCTCTTGAACCCCTATGGTATTCCAGAGGACTTACTTAAATTATGGTAAATCACACACTTCCATGTGTAATTATAAATCATTCAGTCTCTGGGACCTTAATAATACGTGGAGTAAAGCAGGGACGTGAGGAATCCAGTGGGTTGAATGGACTCTCTGGCAAAAAGCTTTGATTTTTTTTTTACCAGATTATGGACCTTCCTGGCGAGGCCATGCTCCTGGAAGCATTGCAGCGGGATGGGGGCTGGGAGCATTTTGAGGGGTTTATTTTTTTAGGCTCACATACCAGAACCTTTGGTTTCTAGGTGTAAAAGTGGATAATGCCCTGTAAAGTAATAGACCAGTTGGTTTTGCCGGATGAAGAGAGTGCTTTCGGTAGCGATGGTATCTACAATGGAGGAGGAGAATTTTCCCTGCGGGCAGGAAAGGGAGCCGATCCAGCAGCTGTCAATGGCCACCTGGAGCAGAGCAGGAGACAAAAGCCAAAGCTATGTGAGCTGAAGGGAGACGGAGCATCTCTTTCGACAGTCCTCCCCAAGGGCAGGGACCTTTCACCCTCTGGAACAGGGGTCTCCAACCTTGGCAACTTTAAGATTTGTGGACTTCAGGATTTTCTGGCTGAGGAATTCTGGGAGTTGAAGTCCACCAGTCTTAAAGTTGCCAAGGTTGGAGACCCCTGTTCTGGAGAGTGCGGAAACACAGGATAGTCCTTGACTGACGACCACATCGGAGGCCAAAACCTCTGTGGCTAAGCGAGACATTGGTTCAGTGAGCTTTACCCCATTTTATGGCCTTTCTTTGCCACAATCTTGGTTAAGTGGATTGCGGCAGCCGTTAAGTTAGTCGCACAGTTATTCAGGGCATCTGAACTTCCCCGTGGACTTTGCTAGTCAGGAGGTCGCAAAAAGGGGATCGCGTGACCCCTGGGACACTGCAACCGTCATAAAGACGAGTCAGTTGCCAATTGCCTGAATTTTGATTTACAGGATGCTGCCATGGACGCAAATGCGAAAAATGGTTATAAGTCACTTTTTTTCAGCAATAGCAATGGCCCTTAGACTTATATACTGCTTCACAGTGTTTTACAGCCCCTCTCTAAGCGGTTTACAAAGTCAGCATTATTGCCCCCAACAATCTGGGTCCTCATTTGACCCACCTCGGAAGGACGAAAGGCTGAGTCAACCTTGAGATGGTCAGGACTGAACTGCTGGCACTGGGCAGAGTTAGCCTGCAATGCTGCATTCTAACCACTGTGCACCATTGAAGGGAGGAAGGGAGGGAGAGCAATCGCCCTTAGGGTTATATACCGCTTCACAGAGCTTCCCAGCCCTCTCTATGCAGTTTACAGATTGGCCCCAACAATTCGGGTCCTCATTTTACCCACCTCAGAAGGACGAAAGGCAGAGTCAACCTTGAGGCAGTCCGAATTGTTGAATTGCAGGCAGCCGGCAGGCAGCTGAATTTAGCGTGCAATTCTGCATTCCAAATACTGCGCCACCACGGCTCTTAGTAATGTTATAACTCTGAATGGTCACTGAATGAACTATTGTAAGTCGAGGACTACTGGTAGTTATTTTTTTCTCCCTGTTTACCTCTATGGTGTGAAACGAATCAAAGTTTGTATTTGAGATGAGGATGATCTTCTTCTCGGGGATCCCACCCAGGATAAGCACAGGCGCTCGCTGGTAAGTGGCCCACAAGGGGCGTGACGGATCTCTCAGCCCAAAGATACGATTTATTCTGTACAACTGTACTCAACCAGAGAGGGAGATACAAGAAACGGTCAGCACTTGCCCTTCCACACAAAACATTTGAGTCCACAATGTGAAGCCAAAGATGCTTAGGGACTGGGTGACTGAAACATATAAAGAACTATCACTGAAATTGGGTATGTCTAGTTTAGGGGTGTCCGTGGGCAGAACCAGCAGGTTCTGACAGGTTCTGGAGAACTGGTAGCGGAAAATTTGAGTACTTCAGAGAACCGGTAAACCATTCTGGCCCCGGAGTGGGGAGGGAATGGTGATTTTGCAATATCCTTCCCCCAGGAGTGGGGAGGGAATGGGGATTTTGTAGTATCCTTCCCCTGGAGTGGGGTAGAAATGGACATTTTGCAGTATCCTACCCCTGCCACGCCCACCAAGCCATGCTCACCAAGCCACACTACACACCACGCCCACCAAGCCACGCCCACAGAGCCAGTAGTATAAAAAATTGAATTTCACCACTGCCCATGGGCAGCATGCAGCCTACAGGATGCTTAGATTTGGCCCACGGCCCCACCCTGGAAACAGCGAAGAACTTGCCCGTGGTGCCTCTGCCAGCGAAAACGGGAACTCGGGAGGGCTGCAGGAGGCCGTCGTGGCTGGAAACGGAGCCTCAATCAGTGACACTGAGCTGGCCACGCCCACCCTGGCCACGCCCACCCGGTGCCCCGAGGTCAAACACAACCCTGATGCGACCCTCAATGAACTCAAGTTGGACACCCCTAGTCTATTAATGAAAAGGACTGGGGGTGACATGATAGCAGTCTTCCAATATTTGAGGGGCTGCCGCAAAGAAGAGGGGGTCTGGGTCCACCTATTCTCCAAAGCCCCTGAAGGCAGGACAAGAAGCAATGGATGGAAACCACTCAAGGAGAGAAGCAACCTAGAACTAAGGAGACATTCCCTGACAGTGAGAACAATTAACCAGGGGAACAACTTGCCTCCAGAAGTTGTGAATGCTCCAACATTGGATCATTTAAGAAGCGATTGGATAGCTACTTGTCTGAAATGGTATTGGGCTTCCTGCTGGAGCAGGCAGTTGGAGTAGAAGACCTTTAAGGTCCCTTCCCACTCTGTTAAGTCACAGATTTTAGTTGGACCACAGCAATCTTCGCCGTAGGTGAAGCTTAGCCGCCCTTATTTTCCAGTGAGGTTAGCTTTGTATGTGTGAGGAGATGGGAAGATTTGGGTCAGTTTGGTTTGGAAGTGGTTAAGGAGCTGGACTAGAAAACAGGAGATTCTGAGTTCAAGTCCTCTGGCCAACTGAACGTCCTTAAGGGGATGGCTGGATTCACAACGGAAAGGGACTGCTGGAGTGACCTCTGTCCAGGGGAACCAAAAGAGGCATTTGCCTTATTGAATGTAAGCAGGCTTTGCTATGGCCTGTTGGCCGCTGGCCCCTCCAGCAGCCGAATCAGAGGAGGAGGAGGAGGCGTGGGAGTCAGGGTCAGCCTCAGAGCAGCCTGAGAGCTCCGAGGAGGAAGAGGGACTGGAGCTGTCAGAGAGAGAGACAGAGGCAGAGCCTGGGCCATCCGTCAGCCCTCAGATGGAGAGTCAACAGCCCCCAGGTCTGGAGGTGGCTGATGAGGAAGAGGAGGAACAGCTGGGTCCAGTGCCTGACATGTGGATGTGTAGAAGGCAGAGGAGAGGAGAGCAGTGGAAATCTGTGGGCCGGTCCTTGGGACGGAAGAGCTACCGCTGCTGGCGAAGCCCCACCCTAGTTCTGCGGTTAAAGGCAGGGAGCAGAGATTAATAGATGTGGCAGACAACTATTCATCTTCTGGCTGGATGGACTTGTTAGTCTATGGTGAGAGAGAAACTTTTTTTGCCAGCACTCCTAATTAAAGGAATCTTTGAGTTCACTTCAGAAGGTTTGTCGTGTTTGGGGAGCTGAGTCAGAACAGGCTTATTAAGACCATGGACTCTTCCTGAGCATCATAATTTGCAAACCCCTCCCCCAGCCCACAGCAAATTACCTTCTCCCCAATCATGAATCTTTCGCTTTTCTCAGATGTTTCCATAAATCCATTTATGTTAATGTACATCCTAGGAAGAAAGGGGAAGGGGAAGACGCGTGCATATGAATATTTCATTTACTACATTTGTGAATAACTTGTCTGCCAAAGCAAATTATACTGTGATATGATACTTGGGTACAAGAGAGCCGCAACAAAGGGAAAGAGAAAAGAAAAAAGTATGAAATGGGGGAAAGCAATTTAGAACAAAATTATCTGACAGTCACAGTAGGGAACCTTCTGGAAAGGGAGGAATCAAAAGGTATGGTTCCAACCAAGTGGTTTGAGAGGCAGTTTGGTCTAGTGGTTCAAGGGAGTGGGCTAGAAAGCGGGAGACCATGAGTTCTATCTAGTCCTGCTTTAAGCTATGAAAGTTGGCTTAGTGACTGTGGGCCGATCGCCAGGAGACGTGAGTTCTAGTCCCATCTTAGGCATGAAAGCTAGGTGATTTAGGGGCAATCAACAGAAGACCATGAGTTCTAATCCTGTTCTGGTTTTAAATGCCAGCTGGGTGACCTTGGGCCAGTCACTTTTTCTCAGTCCAGCTCCCCTGACTGGGTGGTAGTGGTTGTTGTGGGTAAAATAGGAAGAGGAAGGTATCAGGGTGGGTTCTAAATTTTTTTTACTACAGGTTCTGTGGGCGTGGCTTATTTTGTGGGCATGGCTTGATGGTCATGTGACAATTCTTTAGTATTTAGCAGAGGTACTGGTCTACCAGGCTTTTAACTGCTTGCAGAGCTGTACCGATCTACCCATTTATTCTTGGAGGCACCGGTCTACTCATTTGTTTTTGGAGGCACCGGTCTACCACCAAACTGCTTTTTAACACTGATCAGCTGTAGGGCGGCCCTTTGAAGCCCCGCAGCAAGAGTTTAAAGTTTTTTTCCTTCTAGCCCATCAGCTGGGACTCAGGAGGCAGCAACAGATTGGGGGTGGAGCCAAATAAAAGTAAGAATAACACGGGGTGGAGGGGAGGCAGAACTGGTGCGGAGACGTCATATCGTCACCGCTACCGGCTCGGCGGAACCAGGCAGAACCCACCACTGGAAGGTATGTTGGATATCTTCGCCACCTTGAGTTATTTGTAAAAGAATAATAAATGCAGGGAAAAAATAAATAAACGAAAGGTATCTAATATTAATCCAGGGGTGAAATCCAGCAGGTTCTGACAGGTTCTGGAGAACCGGTAGTGGAAATTTTGAGTAGTTCTGAGAACCGGCAAATGCCATCTCTGGCTGGCCCCAGAGTGGGGAGGGAATGGGGATTTTGCAATATCCTTTCCCTGCCACACCCATCAAGCCACATCATGCCCACCAAGCCACGCCCACAAAACCGGTAGCCAAAAAAAAAAATTGAATTCCACCACTGTATGACTTCCCTTGCTGGCAGCGTTTAGCAAGAGGGAAAGGCTAAAAAGAGTTATTATCCCCAGCCCCTTCTTACCTCCTGTTGAGTACAGGGAGCCCAAAGCTATTCGTCCTCACTACAACGCGGTTCACAACACTGCCATTCATGAAGGGCATCGGCGTGAACCAGATCATCCTGCAAATTTCCTCGCTATCACAATCTGTATCTGGAGAGGCAGAGAGAAGCACGTCCCACAGCCTGAGCTGCTTGCCCAAAGATGAGCAGAAATCTACCCCGCATGACCAGACAGAGGCAGGATTTTTACACTATTTTCATATGAATGTGTACAGGTAGTCCTTGTTTTACAACACTTAGAAGTTACAACGGCACTGGAAAAAAGGTGACTTATGACCGTTTTTCAGAATGACGACCGTTGCTGCGTCCCCGGGTCACGCAATCCCTTTTCTTGCAACCTTCTCACGAGCGAAGTCCACGGGGAAGACGGGTTCACTTTCACAACTGTGTCGCTCGCTTTATCAACGGCGGTGACTCCCTTTCCCAACCGTGGGCGAGAAAGGCCGTAAAACGGGGCAAACCAATGCTTCACTTAGCGACAGAGGCTTTGGGCTTAACCGTGGCCATAAGTTGAGGGCTACCTGTACACGGGCAGACTAATTGCCGTCGGCTTGTGGCAGACAGAGGTGGCATGCCAAGTGAAGTCACCCCTTGGCTTTAATTCTGGATGGTACAGGTAGTTCTTGAATTATAACCATTCGTTTAGGATCCATTAGAAGTTACAACAGCACTGGAAAATAAAAAGACTTCCAACTGGTCCTTGCACTTAGAATCACGGCAGCATTTCCACAGTCATGGGAACTTGCTTGGATTGTCAGAGGGATTTAAAAGAAAAAAAAAGGTTTTTTTTCTTTTAAAAGCCTTTGACGATCCCAGCTGAGCCACGCGATCATCAGAGGCTTTTTTTTTTTACTTTTAAAAGCATTTTTTCGGCCGAAGAGGTTGTAGAAAAAATGCTTTTAAAACTTAAAAAAAGGCCTCTGATGATTGTGCGGCTCAGCTGGGCATGGGGGGGAGCAGGGATTTTTGCTACCGGTTCTCCGAACCACCCGCCTCCATCGCTACCGGATCGGGTGATCCGGTCCAAACTGGGAGCATTTCACCCCTGGGTGATACCCATTTGTGACCAGCTCCCAGCTGCTTCTGATGAGCAAAGTTTAGGGGGGAAGCCTATGGATTGGCTTAACAGCTGCTTGATTCATTTAAGAACTGCAGCGAGACACTTAACGACCATGGTGAAAAAAGGTCGTAAGATTGGGCACAACTTGCTGAACAACCGTTTTGCTTAGCAACAGAAATTCTGCTCCCAGGTTCTGGTCTTAAGTCGAAGACTACCTGTACACAAGGTAGAAGGGGGTCCTTGGTGCCTTCTGAGCTTGCTTGTTTTCTTGTGGACGTTTCATTACCCTAAATGGGTAACATCATCAGGGCTAGAAGGGAATGCACCTAGATACACCCACATTACACCAATTCTCCACAAGCTGCACTGGCTCCCTATTGGTCTCCGATCACAATTCAAGGTGTTGGTTATTACCTTTAAAGCCCTACATGGCTCAGGGCCAGGGTATCTTTGAGACCGCCTTCTACCGCATAACTCCCAACGACTGGTAAGATCCCACAGAGTTGGTCTCCTCCAGGTCCCGTCAGCTAAACAATGCCGGCTGGAGGGCCCGCGGGGGAGGGCCTTCTCTGTGGCTGCCCCGGCTCTCTGGAACCAGTTACCTCCTGAGGTCCGGACCACCCCCACCCTATTGGCCTTCCGAAAAGCGGTGAAGACCTGGCTTTTCCGGCAGGCCTGAGGCCGTTGATCTCGCTCTTGCGATCCGGCGAGATCCAGCCATGAAGGGTGTGAATGAGTTTTAATGTTTTTAATGTTTTTAATTCTTAAATGTTTTTTATAATGATTTTAAAGGTATTGTGAGCCGCCCTGAGTCTTCGGAGAGGGGCGGCATACAAACTGAATGAATGAATGAGTGAGTGGGTGGGTGAATGAATGAATGAATAAATAAATAAGGTTTGCAGAAAAGAGGAGGAGGAGGAGGAGAGGTGGGGCTGTGGAGTCCTTGGTGCTTTCTGAGCTTCTTTCCTTGCAGACATTTCATTGCCCTTACTAGATTACATCATCTGTGCAGTAAGGAGTGCCGTTTGCTCTCAGTTTAGATTCTGTCAGTTTAGATTCGAATTCACTTTGTGCATAGGCGACTGGAACTGGAAAAGAAAGATTTAGGGTGCCAAAACTGGATCAAACATGTCTTTCTGTTTTTCAAAGGCCATGAGCAACACCCAGTAGATGAGCAGGAATGAAGACCAGAGGTGGGCTTCAAATAATTTAATAACCGGTTCGCCCAGAATCAAAAATGTGAGCGCGCTCGCGCCATGCAAGCTTTGTCAAAAACACGGCGATTGTCTAGGACGGGATGGATAGCTTCGCTCGTGCGCACGCCTTGCACACATGCGCGCTGCGTCAAAAACACGGCGACTGTATCAGACGGGAAAGCGCCGGGGCGGGTGAGCAGGCCCAGCCACTGGCCGTAACTACCACTTCACCCGAACTGGTCCGAACCAGCTGAATCCCACCCCTGGTGAAGACTCTTTCCACTGCTCCAGCCTCACCGGCTTCTACAATGGTGTCGAAACGCTCCTTGCCACAAACCCACCGTTCATCCGGTATGGGGCAGCCTTCATTTCGATCTGTAAAATTTCTTGTTTCTGGCGCACGGGATTGACGGGTTCCATGAAAGAGACCCTCACGATTGGATTCAGTCCACTGTAGTGGCCCACCCGAATAGCCACATCTATCTTCTGCAAGGAGGACAGAGAGTCTCTCACCAACGGTCCTTTTTTCTTTAGTTATTATCTATAAGGGTTTTTTTTTTTAAATTCTTGTAAGCCTCTGAAAGTAGCCCTCGCAGTGAGATAGGCAACTAACACATTGAACTAATAATAATAATAATTCTAAGATAAGGAACTCAGAGGATTGAGTGGTACTGGCTCCCTACCACACTGGAAGGCCCACTCCAGATGTAACCCGGCCTAGCCTCCCCCCCCACAAAGTGTGTCACTTTTCTTTATAAATAAAGCAAATAACAATTAACCGGTGGAATAGCTTGCCTTCAGAAGTTGTGGGTGCTTTGTCATTGGAGGTTTTTAGGAAGAGACTGGACAGTCACTCGTTTCAAATTGTATAGGACTCCTGCTTGAGCAGCGGGTTGGTCTAGAAGACCTCCAAGGTCCCTTCCAGCTCTATTCTGATTGACTAAAGCAGGGCCCTTCCGAACCTAATTCCTCTCCTCCTCTCGATCAAGGAACCCTTACCAATTACACACGCATTTCATCCTTACCCGATAGATGCAAATTAGATATATTATCAGGAAGTATGGAAATCCATAGTAATGCTTTAAAGAAAAACAGAAATGATTTTAGAAATCTTTTCTTTTTATAGGGCATCACACACAATGCTTCTTTTTCCCCCATAAGGCAAGTGAGAGCTGTTATCTTCTACATCGCCAGTGAGTAACTCACCAAACTTTGATGATTACTGCACTGGCTAAATTCAAAGCCAGATAGATAGAATAGATAGATAGATAGATAGGCAGGCAGGCAGGCAGGCAGGCAGGCAGGCAGATAGAAAATATATAGATAGGTAGGTAGATAGATAGTATAGATGTAAGATAGGTATAAGATAGATAGACAGACAGATAGACAGAAGATATAGGTAGGTAGGTAGGTAGATAGAAGACAGATAGACAGAAGATATAGGTAGGTAGGTAGGTAGATAGTAGATAGAAGATATAGAAGATAGATATATGGTATAGATAGAGAGATAGAGAGATAGGTAGGTAGATAGGTAGGTAGGTAGGTAGAGATATAGATAGATAGATATCGTATTTGTCAGAGTATAAGACGCACCTATCTTTTTGGTGAGGAAAAGAAGAAAAAGAAATCTCCCTCTGCCTCTGAGCAATTTTGCCTTGTTGCAACAAACAGCAAACAGCCTGCTTTACTTTCATTTTCGTTTTCAGCATAGCATGATTAGCACAAGGGGAAAAAAAATCTGCTGCAGCAATTTACCTCCTTGCAGCAAGCAGCAGAGCCTTGCGCAAAACAGCTGAGAGCAAATCAGCTGAGAGTCTAATTGGACCCAATTGCTGAGAATCTAATTGGGTGCTAATTAGGCTGTGCAGAAACTGAAAGGAGTTATTTCTTCTTGCTGTTTGCTTGCAAGGAGGTAACTGCTGCAAGGCAGAGGCCAAGGGTGGGGGCCAGAGGCTGGGTGGGGCTACATTCGGTGTATAAGACGCACCTAAATTTTCACCACCTTTTAGGGAGAAAGGGGCATTTTATACTCCAAAAAATACGGTACATAGATAAAATCAGACACAAGTCACTTTCCAACCGCCTTGCTTAGCAATGGATATTCTGCTCCCAGCTGCAGTTATAAATTGAGGTCTACTCATATGTTGTGTAAAAGAAAATCCATTTGTCTATCTTGAGTCTTTCATACTTTACTCAGGATCCTTGCAGGATCTAGAAACAAAATGGGTCTTTCGGCTCTCCTGTCTCTCATAGACTCAGAGGTAGGAGGTACTCACTGCATCTCTGTCACTGGGATCTACAGGTGAATCTTTGAGATCCTTGAAGACCTCGGCCACACTGCGAATTTCTTCCTGGTTGATGTAGTTGGCTATGTTTCCTTCGATACTCTTAGTTTCACTGAGTGTTGCAGCCCATTTGCATTGTCTCAGCGAGAGGCAAAGCTTCAATTGGAGGAGGAGACAAAGTAGGTTGGGCAGAAAAGATTTCCACATCATGGGCACTTCTCTGCAAAAGAGAAGAGAAGATGAGATGAGATGGGGAGGGGAGGAGAGGAGAGAAGGAGAAGGGAGAGGAGGGGAGGGGAGGAGAAAAGGAAAAAGGAGGGGAGGAGAGGAAAAGAGAGAGGAAGGGAGGACAGAAGGAGAAGAGAGAGGAGGGGAGGAGAGAAGGAGAAGAGAGAGGAGGGGAGGAGAGGAGAAAAGGAAAAAGGAGGGGAGGAGAGGAAAAGAGAGAGGAAGGGAGGACAGAAGGAGAAGAGAGAGGCGGGGAGGAGAGGAGGAGAAGGGAGGGGAGGAGAGGAGCGTCCCAGACAATCCTGCAGACAGACCCTGCTCAAGCGTTGCTTATGTGCTATGAAATTTAGCAGAAAGCAAGCAAACCTGGCGTTCCAACTTTCATTTCAATAATCCCTTTCAAAAATGTTACAATAAACAGGAAATTAAATTATCAACATCATGGCCAGCTTGCTCCACATTTGATTACACTGAGCATGGACTTCAAGAGGGATGCCGAGGGGATCAAGGGTAGAACCAGTTTGGCTTAGTGATTAAGGCACCAGGTCAGAAAGCGGGAGATGGCGAGTTCAAGTCCCGCCTTTGGCAAGGAAGCCAGCTGGATAACTTTGGGCCAGTCCCTCACTCTCAACACAATCTTCTTCACAGGGTTGCTGTTGTTGTGAAGAAATTGGAAGTATTGGGTATGTTCATCACCTTGAGCTATTTGTAAAAATAATGAAAGTGATATGTGTGTGTGTGTGTGTGTGTGTGTGTGTGTGTATGCATGTGTGTATATGTAATGACATTGCATAACTGCAACTTTCAGTCTTATGTATATATGTATACATGCCCTTCCTGATGCCTATGCAGAGTTTGCGGCAAAGAGAAAATATCTGCTGTGAACTCTGTGTAGGTGTCAGGAAGGGCATCCAGCCAATAAATGCTCAGCTCCATTCAGTCATTACAACTCCACCCTGTTACAAGGGATTACAGGGTCGTAAAAAGCAAAAAATGTGTATGTGTGTATGGATATGGATACGGATATATACCATACGTATATGTTTAAACCTTCCATGAACCCTAATTCTTAAATAACACTGAAAATATAATCCATGGGAGCTTTCTCAGTTTTCTTTCCTGAGACTACAATCTGGAGATTCCTGGCAGTCCTTGCCATAATAGGTTTTTAAAAAGAGACTAGACAGCCATTTGTCCAGAATGGTTAGAGTCTCCTGCTTGAGCAGGGGGCTGGACTAGAAGACCTCTGAGATCCCTTCCAATTCTGTTATTCTATCTTCTGTCCACTGTCTCAACCCTTCCTACTCTGTCTTTTTACAATCCCAGAGCAAGGAGATAACTGTTGTGGTCCGCCAGCAGCCTGCGGAGCTGCCAGTGGAGTCGGACAGCGATGAGGCTGAGGAAGAACATGGGCCAGTCCTGGAGGCTGGGGAAGGCCCAGATGAGGGCTCTGCGTCGGAGGCAGAGATGGGGCCAGGGCCATCTGGGAGTGATGTGCGGACTCCGGAGCCTCCAGAAGCTGACAGCAGAGAGGCAGAGGAACAGGAGGAGCCTGTTCCTAGTGCACGCATGAGAAGAGCTGCCAGACGGCAAGAGCAGCTGAAGCAAAAAGGACGACTCTGGAGTAAGGCCAGGAGAGGATTGGCCCCTCCCAGAAGGCTTAAGACAGCAGCAACGGCTCTTGGGCTCCTTGTTGGAAAACAACGTTGATAGATTTGTTTCTTGTCTTGCTGCATTTATTTCTTGTCGGCGTCTTCTGCTTCTGAACTTTTGCCAAGAAAAGCCTTTGGCAGGTTGCCTAATTAGACCAAGGTTGGTGATAAGGCTGAAGAATTGTGTTATGAAGAATTTGTTTTGAATTAGTTTGGACTACGCTGAGAATAAGTTAATTCTCAGCTGTTCTAATAAAGTCTGTTTGTTTCGAACTGATTGCGTCTGATAATACCTACTTGGGCCTGGCTCACAACAATAACTTACAATGAGCACTGTTGTTCTGAATCAGCCTCCTATGGGACTCCTGAATTAAATTGGGGAGGGGCAACTTTTATCATCACTTTAACAGGTTAATTTGTATATTTTGATTGACACTTCCAGCATCTGGACTAACATCTATGACCACTGCTGCTCTATACAGTTACACTTCTGGTTCAATGCAGCATTTACTACTGTGTTTTTTCCCCATTTGGTTTTGCCTACGAACTGCTTTGAGAAAGTTTATACTGAAGACATAGTTACGACAGTTCAATTAGTGGCCCTTCAAAGTTACAACGGCAGTGAAAAAAAATGGATCTTTGACCATTTGTCAACCGCTTACAACCGCTGCAACATCCCCCACGGTCACGTGATCAAAATTCAGGGGGCTTGGCAACTCGTATTTATGACCGTTGCAGTATTCTGGGCTTACGCGATCCTCCTTTTGGCTCGTATTTATGACCGTTGCAGTATTCTGGGCTTATGCGATCCTCCTTTTGCGACCTTCTGATCAGCGAAATCGACAGGGAATCCACTTAACAACCACGGTCACTAGCTTATAAGGTGCAATGATTGACTGAACAACTTGATGGCATCTGATGCTTGAATGAAAGCATTGAAGGCTGGGCAACTGGTTCACACTTATGACCATTGCTGTGTGATCCCCTTTCGTGACCTTCCGACAAGCAGAGTCAATGGGGAAGCCAGGTTCACTTAACCACTGGGTTACTAGCTTATCCGCTGCAGTGATTCCTTTTAACAACCATGGCAAGAAAGGTCGTAAAACTGGGGCAAAACTGACTTAAGAGACATCTCGCTTTTAACAACAGAAACTTGGGGGCGGGGCCCTCGGTTGTGGTCGTAAGTCGAGGACTACCCATACTTTAATACTGTTAACCGTGGAGCTTCCACATCCGGGCTGCAAAACCACCAGAGGGCGTTAAAAGAAAAAAACTCTCTCTACTGCCATCGAGCGGTCTCCCCACGCTGGTGCAGCTCAGAAACCCCAAGAGCTGGCGCTATGACGTCACCGGAGTCCAGTGACGTCACCAACCGTCACTCGCCCGCTGAAATAAAAGAGACCTCGCTCATTCGACGCCGTTTCACGCCCAAAATCACCTCCGCTGCCACGCTTTCTGCTTTTAGGGAAGGGTGGGGGCTGTGCCGTCTTCCCCGCCCCCCCCCAACCACCGGACCGAAACGCCGTTTGATCCGCCGCCTCAAAACTCCGCTCAACCGGCGCGAGCGGTTTCCAATAACGCTCGGCGCATGCGCCAAAACACCTCCACAAACCGAAGACTTTCCGCCAGCCAATCAGGGGGGGAAGCGCGAGCCGGTTGCCCAGGGAGACGCTCGATTGACGGGAGTGGCCGTAAAGCGCGGTGTCGTGTGGAGGCCTCTTTTTTTTTTTCCCCCTCTAATGTTTTCGCGACGGTCCCGCCGGGTGCAGATTCATGGCTTCGGCGGTGGCCATGATGGCGGCGGCCGGCGGGCCGGTGCTGAACGGGGCGGACGCGGCGGGTCTGAAGGAAGCGGCGGGCATGTACGAGCAGCTGCGGGCCGAGTGGAACCGCAAGAACCTCAGCTTGAGCAAATGCGGCGACTTGCTGGGCCGCCTGAAGGTGAAGGGGGGGCGACGGGACGGGGCCCGCCGCGAAACCGCCGTGCCCGCCGCTTCCTTCAGACCCGCCGCGTCCGCCCCGCTCAGCACCGGCCCGCC
>WNWU01000046.1:272843-287028 GCA_012654045.1 Ptyas mucosa | reverse complement strand
CCACCACACTTCTTGGAACAGGAGAAGAAAATGACGGGAAGTTAAAAAGATTCAACATTTCCTTGCTTCAAAAGAGAACCTCCCTCACCTTACCCAGTTCTATTTATTTATTTATTTATTTATTTATTTATTTATTTATTGGTTCGATTTATATGCCGCCCTTCTCCAGAGACTCAGGGTGGCTTACAATGTGTTAAGCAATAGCCTTCATACTTTTGTATATACCTGCTTAGTAGGGCTTTCGGGGGCCCCTAAGCGGTGTTCTTTTTTATACAAAGTCAGCTTATTGCCCTCACAATCCGGGTCCTCATTTTACCTACCTCAGAAGGATGGAAGGCTGAGTCAACCTTGAGTCTAGTGAGATTCGAACTTGCAGTAATTGCAGGCAGCTGGTGCTACTTAACAGCACTTTAGTCTGCTGCGCCACCAAGGCGCAGAGCCAATGATTTCAGTTGGATTAGTAGGATCCTTGCCTTAAAATTGCTCAAAGTTCATTCTCTATCAAAATCCAGAGCGTAATTGGGGGGCTCCTACAACCAATCCTTCAAAATTGTTATAATTTCTGGAACTGTTCTTCTTTAACAGCTTGGTTTATGTATACCCTACAGAAGGTTTGGGGTTTTTTTTTCCTGCAGTGGGCCTCAGTTCTGGGTGCTTTCCTTGAAAAGGCAGAGCTGGAGCTTGTATTATACCCCTTTCCAGTGTCAGGAATTTCTCTCAGTGCTGTCATTTTAGAAGACTGACCCTGTCTCTGCCCGCACAGAGAGCAATTTGCACAGACATTTACAAAAATTGCTTCTATGGTACTTCCGTGTCTATCACCCACTGCCTTCAGATAAAAGGGAGTTTAGGTAAAGGTAAAGGTTCCCCTCGCACATATGTGCTAGTCGTTCCTGACTCTAGGGGGCAGCGCTCATCTCCGTTTCAAAGCCGAAGAGCCAATGCTGTCCGAAGACGTCTCCGTGGTCATGTGGCTGGCATGACTAAACGCCAAAGGTGCACAGAACGCTGTTACCTTCCCATCAAAGGAAGTCCCTATTTTTTCTCCTTGCATTTTTTACGTGCTTTCGAACTGCTAGATTGGCAGAAGCTGGGACAAGTCACAGGAGCTCACCCCGTTACGTGGCGCTGGGGATTCGAACCTCTGAACTGCCAACCTTTCGATCGACAAGCTCACCGTCTTAGCCACTGAGCCACTGCGTCCCTTGCAAAAAGGGAGTTTAGACACGTTTTTTTTAAAAAAAGAAACATTTTCACAATCGAGAAGCCAAAAAGAGGTGTGCATGCCAGAGAAACAGGCAGCAGATAAAAAGGTACTTTTTAAATATTTTTTTTAAAAAAAAACACCCTCTTTGAGGTAACACAATTGCCTCAAAGCGGTCACCAAGACCCGACAGCCTAAAGGTGGAGCTCTTGCCTCACAATCAGGAGGTTGTGAGTTCGATCCTGGGTAGAGACAGATGTAGGGTCTTCCTGCTTGGGCAGGGGGTTGGGCAGGGGGTTGGACTAGATGACCTGCGAGGTCCCTGTTAAATATTCTGCATCTCTGAATGTCCGGCTGAACTCCCGGGGAGCACTTCTGACGAAACCCGTCTTGAAAGGAGCTGTCAAAAAACCTGTGGTAGTTCCATCTGCAATTGACGGATTGCCTCGGAGATGGAAGAAGCGCTTGAGAAAATGCAAGCCTGGTTGGAAAGGGTTAATTGGGTAATCATTCTCTAGGATGGTTGTGATCCCCACAGTGGCCACAGTCAATTACAGGGAAGGGGTGGGTCTAGCAGAAAGGGGGAAAAAAAGAGAGAGACTCGTGCTGTGGACACATGCGTCTCCTTCTGCAGTATCCAGCTTTCTCAATGCCTTGCTAGGGACCATGCTACTTAGATTACTTTGGACTTATTATTCTGTACGGGCAGCTGTAGGACAGCTCTCTGGGATAACTGAACGTCTGTTTGGCAAGACTCACTTCCCTTTATCCCTGAATGGATGCTTAGTGGGAAAATTATGCAGCTTGTCGTAGAACCCCGCTTCGGGAGAATAAAGGATGGATATCTTTAACGACAGTCTGATTGAGCTCAGCGCCAATATCACTGCTCTCCTCTGCGAACTCGACTTGGAGAATTTTACCATTTTCTGCTTGAATCACTCTCCCCGGACTTTTAAAGGTGAGTGCTTATTCGGAAAAAAATAAAATAAAATAAGAAGGAATCTACCGGAATTATTTTTTACTAGGAATACTCACAGGGAATCATGACCAAAAAAAAAAAAAAAGACAATAATTTAATATTACATATTATAACTGCAGCTAGAAATAGCGTACGCCCAAAGCTGGAAGAATAATATTATACCACCAGAGGAAAATGTGATAAGAAAAGTTCTAGTGTGCGCTGAGTTGGACAGACTTACAAAAGACATAAAAGATAAAGGAGAAACAGAGTACTATATGGTATGGAATGAATGGTATAAAACAGTTAGAGGATAGATGTCAAAGTTAAGAAAAGATCAAATGAAGAAGAGTTAGGAGTTAGAAATTAGTAATAACTCTGTACAAATAGGTACGACACAAAAGGAATGATTACAATCTAGTATGTTAATATGTATAAAAGATAATGAAACCACATGTATAGATAAAGGAAAATTGATGTAAAGGGGGGAAAAGGGATATATAATCGATGTATACCGAAGCGGAAATGCTGTAAAGAAGAAAACTCAAAACTTTTTAAAAAATGTTTAATAAAAATTATTTTTTTAAAAAAAAGAAGAAGAAGAAGGAATCTACCGTTAGCTAATCTAAAGTAAACAATTTGTGAAGGTTTTCAGGCCATGTGAAAAGTGGCATTTGTGGATCAGGGAAAAGACGAAAAGCAGGAACAAAGTCCGTTAATGTTTGGCTTAAACCACCAGAAATGTTAAAAGTTGCAAGGCAGGATCGAAAAGATCTAAGAGAATTAAGTTAAAATATTCAAATGAACCCTTCGAGTGCTACTCTCAAAGGTATGTGGGAGGAATTAACCACTCCTGTTAAAACATGCAATTATGTATTAGTCTCCTGCTGTCTCAATAGAATCACAGCACTGGAAAAACGGTAAAACTTTAAAGTTTAGCTGCATCATGGTGCAATAATCAGGAATAACGTTTTCCAAGCCTAGCAAATCAACCCCTTAAAAAAACATAGAGCATGTTACAAAAATAAAATGAAAAGCAATCGAAGGAACACCTAGGCTGATAAACTGTAATTTTGAGGGTGATGAAAGCAACCAGAGATAGTCTGGAGGTTGCCCTGGACTCTGTATAACGGAATAACAGAGTTGGAAGGGACCTTGGAGGTCTTCTAGTCCCACCCCCTGCTCCAGCAGAAAACTATATACCATTTTAGACAACTAGTCGTCCGGTCGTTTCTTAAAAACTTCCAGCGTTGGAGCCTCTACAGCTTCTGGAAATCCTTGAGGTTGTTGGCCGAAATTCAATCATTCAACCTCTTACAACCACACCCGTCAAAAGCTAACTTGGGAGAAGAAAACACCATCTTAGAAGTTGGTGGCCCAGGACAGTGGTGAAATCCTGCTGGTTCGTACCAGTTCGAGCAAACCGGTAGGGATAAAAGCTACCCGTTCGCTGAACCGGTAGTAGAAAAAAAAAAGCTACTGAATCAGTCATTTCTGACGATCAGCTGTGCCGCGCAATTTATATTTTGTTAGAAAGCAGGAAATCCTGCTTTCTAGCGAATCTAAATCGCGTGGCACAGCGGTCCCCCCCTCACTGTTCTACTTACCTTGATAAGTGTCCTTTTTCCACGCGAAGAGCGCGTTTGGCCCGCACTACGTGGGCAGCAAACTGGTGGCAAACCGCGGCGGATTTCACCACTGGTCCAGGACCCTTGTTGGTTAGTTCAGGGACTTGATCCTACAAGCAAACTTGAATTCCTGGAGGTGGAAACCATGTCTAGATCAGCCTTCTCCATTCAGGTGCCTCCTTAGATACATAAAAACCACAACCCCATCTTTCCCAGCTGGGGTAGCGATGGAGCTGTTAGCTTGGTCGACATCACCTGGGGAAAACAATGGCCCAGATTGATTTGAGGGGTGACATTGCTTTGCCCTGATTCTTCCTTTCTTGCTGTTTCCTCCCAGTTACATGGTTCGGGTGCGGGCTGTGGTGATGACCCGAGACGACTCAAGCGGCGGTTGGGTGCCCATGGGTGGTGGTGGCCTGAGCCATGTGACCATCTGTAAAGTCCGGCACCCTGATGAAGGGCAACGCCGTCAGTACCTGATCAACGGGGAGCGCCTCCGGGACCAGACGGTGAGACTGATGGGATGGGGAGGGGTTAGGAGGGAGGCGGTTGCAAACCAAAGAGATTAAGAGTACATTAGAGCAGGTGTCACCAACCTTTCGGACCTCAGGGACCACTAAATTTATAATTTTAAATTCTGCAGACCACTAATACAATCTGTCTAATGACCGGCTGGGTGGGCGTAGCTAGGTGGTCATGTGACAGGGTGGGCATGGCCAACTTGATGTCACTCATGTTAAGAGGCACCTCACCAGCCTCTACTCGCCCCTTCGCTCCCAGCCATTCCTTGCTTCCCCGTCTGGACTCCTTAGGGCCCCAACAGGAAATAGTTGTTGGAGCTAAGCAGCCACCACAAGAAAGAGTTGGCAAAACAGCTCAGTTCAGATTGGATCTGAGAAGGAGGCTCAGTAGAAGCACCTCACTCAGGACTACGAGCATAGACTTTCCAAGCAGAGGGAAGACCTGCTGGGGTGCAAGGCCAGGTACAGGTGCCTGGAGGCTTGGCGGGCTGAGATGGTCAGCCAGTTCCAGGCCATGATGCTGTCTCACTGGAACGAGGCCCTCCGGCTGTTTGCCACCAGCGGCACTTCCCTCCAGCCTTCACCCAAAGCCTCGCACCAGGAGGCCAAAGTAGATCCCAAGTCAGAATTTCTGCCCCCCTCTGACCCGCACAAAAAGACCCCGAAGGGGGAGACTTTCTGCAGCAACACAAAAGTTGCACGTATCCGGCCGTAGTTTGAGGACCCCTGATTTAGTGCAATATTAAAAAATGCAAATCATTTTTCTGCGGACTACCAAAATTTTATCACGGACCACCAGTTGGTGACCGCTGCATTAGAGGACTCTTCCTCTCTTTCCATGGCAGGAGATGATAAAGCGTAGAGGCTGTTGCCTTTAAACCAGTAAGACTGGTTTTACTGGTTACAGCAGTCCATAATTCAGGATATTAATTTTTGCTCAAGTGACTTCCCCATCAGCCCCGGCCTTAATCTTAGGGACAAAAGTCGGCCTTTCTCTACACTTAGGTCAACATAGTCTCAGTGGGCAGCACAGGGTGGGGGGAAGGTGTCCTCCAATTGTTCTCCCCATCATGCATTCTTCCTCCTCCTCCTCCCTGTTCTGCAGACCATCTTGGAGTGTGCCTTGAAAAAGGACCTGGTCTACAACAAGGTGAACCCCATTTTCCACCACTGGAAAGTCGGCGATAACAAGTTTGGCCTCACTTTTCAGAGCCCTGCAGATGCAGTGACTTTCGAGAAGGGCGTGCAAGCCGCTCTGAAGGAGATCACGGAAGGTAAGGGGACTGCTGGGAAACCGGGGTGAGGTTGGGGGGTCGGGGGTCGGGCTACTACCAGGCTGTGCAACTGCACCATTGTGGAATATGGCTATTTCTATTAAGCCCGTTACAGTGGAAAAATTCGGGTTCAAAGCTGGCAGCACCGATCAACTTCTCGGTGTTGTTTTCTGAGTTCCAACAATCCCTGAAATACGAGTAATTTGTAAAGAAGTTGTAGGGTCACAGTAATTACTACAGAGAGTTATTGAAATGCTACCAGAGTTTTGCCTTACTCAGAATGAACACAGGAAACACTGGAGAACTTATTGAAGTAGCTTAGACAATTTAGGAGTTCATTCTGGAATTATTATTATTACGGTTCATCGCACTGTCAGCCAGATGTTCGGACTGGATTTATCAAGCCCTTCCCCAAAACTGGGATAGGCAGATGTGAATGTTTGATGACATTAGAGGTGTCGTCCCAGGATGGATTATGTTCCGAGTAAAGCTGCCTTTTGCAATTGACCGATGGTGAATTTGTCAATGCTGATGGTGTTCAAGTGAGGCTCCAGTTCTCTTGAGATTGCACCCTCGGCACCTATCATTACTGATAATATTATCATTACTATTTGAAATATATAATAGCCGGCAGCTCCCATAGATTCAAGGCAGCATGCCAATCTAAATCCAAAACTTACGCACACACAAAATTAAAAAACAATTGCAAACCAAACCAAACCAAACCAGAGGCTCTTTTCCTAAATTTGCTCATAAGCTGGCCAAGTCCTGAAGAATACATTTTCATTTTTTTCTTCATTTTGCAAATTTCATTCAGAATAAAGGCCTATCGTTATTATATTTTTTTCAAAAAGAACTTTGGTATAATTTTGTGCACATATTTAGATTTTTACTTCCATCTTCCAGGTTCTTGTTCACCTTGCTCCAGTGCCACCGGCTCTTCTTCGTCCTCCGAGGATGAAGCAGCTGGTCGGGACGAAGCCCTTACTGTGAGTCCGTTTTCTACTTCTAATTGGATGTTTCCTAATTACCATAAAGCGGTTTTTCTCATCTGTGTTAGCCAAGGAACGCTTGAATTGAAAAACATCCTTTAAAAAAAAAAAAGCAAGTTTTTGTCCTTTGGACAGTCAGAGTAAGGTTCAAATCATTCTCCAGTGCCTGATAATACACATAGTCCTTGACTTACAATCATACTTTTACAACCATTTGAAGTTACAAGGGAGGGCACTGGAAAAAAAATGACCTGCTACTGGTCCTCATTGTCAGGGAATTGCGCAGCAGGTGTCCAAATGAAGTCAGAGACGCTGACACGAACTTGTAGTTTTATATAAATAAATATATTTTAAATCAATATGCATAGAGTAAACTAGATAATCAGGCCAATGGGAGAATCGTGAGGTAAATCACAGAGCAAACAGGGCCCGCAGAAGAAAAAGGCGGGAAAAAAAGGGAAACTCCCCCTCTACATCCACAGCAACCAATCACAGGCAGATTGCCTCATGCAGGAGCCAGCCCTCTTCAACTGATATTATAACAGTGTGTTCTTGTTCACTGCACAATCCCACTGCTCCAGCTACTAAATTTAAATATCTACTGCTACTACTACCACTAGCATTGATGATGTTACCTAGTTTGGGTCATGAAACTTCTTCAAGAAAACCCCCAAGCTCAGAGAACACCAAGGACCCCTCAGTTCAGCCCTGAGCTACAAATATTCTCCTTTATTGGTATTTTTCAAAGAGTAGCACTGTCAGGGAATTTGTGCAGCAGGTGTTCAAATGGAGTCAGAGACGCTGACACGAACTTGTAGTTTTACGTAAATAATTATATATTTATATCGATATATACAGCAAACTAGATAATCAGGCAAATGGGAGAATCATGAGGTAAATCACAGAGCAAGCAAGAAAAAGGCGGGGGGAAAGGGAACCTCCCCCTTCGCACCCACAGCAACCAATCGCAGCACAGATTGCCTCATGCAGGAGCCAGCCCTCTTCAACCAATCAACCATAACTGTGTGTTCTGGCTCACTGCACAACCCCACTGCTCCAGCTGCTAAATTTAAATATCTTAACACTCGCACTTACGGTACTTACAACCATTGTACCACCCCCTGATCATGTGATCACAATTCCGACACTTGGAAACCAATTTGCCTCTACAACCAGTTGAGGTATCTAGTGGTCGAGGACTACCTAAAAAGTTGGTTCCTCATTTGGTCTCAAGTCTACCTTGTGCTAGGGGCAACTGAATGAAAAGCCATGGGGACGTGCTCTCGGACTCAACATAACCTCTGCATTGTGGCTTCTCTCTCTAGGTGCGCACAGATAGCGAGTCTTCCTCAAATAGCCAGAAGGAGATGCTCCCCAAACCCATCACCATTGTGACCAGCGAGTCCTCCTCCACCTGCTTCATTCGCGCCCCCATTTCTGAAGAGTTCCCCTTCAGTTCAACACAAGGGGCGAGCTCAGCTGGACCGGTGCGTAGTCAGGATCATCATCTACTCTACTCTACTCTAGTCTAGTCTACTCCTTCGCTTCCTTCTCCTCTTTCCTCCCCCCTTTCCTCTCCTCTCCTCTCCGCTCTTCTCCCCTTTTTTCCTTCTCCTTTTAGTCCTCCTCCTCCCCCCTCCCCTCCCCTCCCCTCCTCCTCCTCCCCCTTCTTGAATTCCCTGGGCATGACTTCCATCCTTTTCTTCTCCATCCCCCAGGTGCAAGCCGAACCCTTGCAGCAACTGACTCTCCCAGATGAGGAGGAGCTGGAGAGCATTACCCCTTGTCCCTGGGTCACCAAAGGCTACGAGGACTACCGGCGGGCCGTGGTTCAGAAGCACCAGCCAGACCCCGAGAAAATCGACCTGTGTGTACACTTTGAGAAGGGCGGACAGGGCAGCCGATCTCCCCGGGAGAAGGAGTACAGCTTTCCCCCTGGAGCCGAAGGGCGGCTGAAGGACCCCAAGGCCTCGCCCTCCTGCCGGATCCATGGGGCCTCCTCCCCCACAAAACACAAGCCAATGAAGGAGCAACAACAGTCGCCACAGGGGCCCCCTGGAGCCATCATGGGCGTGGAAGAGGACACGGTGCCCTCGCGATGTGTCTACTGCCGGGATGTCTTTAATAACGAAGAAAACGGGCGGGGACAGTGCCAGGATGCACCGGATCCCATCGGCCACTGCGTCTACCAGTTCACTTGTATGTGGTGCGCCGAGAGCATGCTCTACCACTGCATGTCAGACTCAGAAGGGGAGTATTCGGACCCTTGTTCCTGCGACACCGGCCACCCGCACTTCTGCATCCGCTGGCTGGCTCTGGCCACCCTCTCCTTGGTGGTCCCGTGCATGTGCTGCTACCTACCCCTCCACGCCTGCTACTCCTGCGGTGAGCGCTGCGGTTGCTGCGGTGGCAAGCACAAAGCCGTCCGGTGAAACTGAGCAATTCCCGGACGCGCCGTTTGGGGAATTTTTTTGCCACCAAGGCCACGACAGGCGTAAGCCAGGCAGCTTTCCTCCAAGATGGAGGCTTGCTGGGGTTCCAGTCCTTCACCCAGCCAGCTCTCCCCCCCTCCCCACACTCCCTTTCATCCCTTTGAGGAAAAGGACCCCAGGTGAGGATGGCTGGCAGCACTCCTGGGAGACCTCATGGGATGATTTTCTGTCCCAAAATTGGGACTTACTTTATTGCAAGAAAGGGAAAGCAAGATGGTCAGATGTTGTCATGGGTATGCACCAGACACGTATTTTTCCCCCTCCCTGCGATGTTCTCTCTAGGGGTGATTTTTTGGGGAGGGTTTATTTTAAGGAAAGGGAGGATGAATTTGGGAAAACAAAACGAGAGGACTACTCCGTAACTGTGACCAAAGTTTACTATGAACGCCGAAAGCATCCCGCGTTTTACCAATGTCGGTAACATCCATAAGCTCCGCCCGTCCTTGTTGTATATGTTTGGATAAGTCCAAGGCAGGCTTGGGCGATCTCCACTGAGATGGACCTCACCAACCAGCCATGTATTTTGGCAAACCAATCAGGCAGGTAAATCATTCCTTGCCCCCCCACTTCCCTGTGAAACCCCCAATGTCTTCTTAAGATTGAGATGTAATAGCGTTGCCCGTAGGACGTGGGCTCACCAGGGATGAAGAGAAAATGGTTCTCTTTTCTGGATTTCATTCTGTTCTCCTTTACCTTTCCTGACCCATCGCAGTCTGAATTTTAAGTCCTGGGTACATGTAGTCCTTGACTTATGACCCCAATTGAGCCCAACATTTCTGTTGCTAAGCGAGACGTTTATTACGTCAGTCTTGCCCTATTTTATGACCTCTCTTGCCACATGTGTTAACAACGAGGTTGTTAATTGAATTGGCTTTTCCATCGCTTGTCCGAAGGTCGCAAAACGGGGAATCACATGACCCCGGGAGGCTGCAACTGTCATAAATATGAGTCAATTGCTAAGCATCTCAATGTTGGTCACATGACCATAGGGACGCTGCAACGGTTGTGTGAAAAACGGTCATTAGTCGCTTATTTCAGGGCCGTTGTAACTTTGAATGGTCACTAAACAAACTTATAAGTTGAGGACTACCTGTATTTTTATTTTTATTTTTTTGCATGATGTTTAACAATGTGCTGAACATGTCTCTGTCTTCAACGGCTGCTTTCCATGAGTGAGCAAGAAGTCCTTGCTGGTAGGGTGAGGGCAGGGATGAAATGCTATCGGTTCGCACCGGTTCAAGCAAACTGGTAGTAAAAAAAAGCTACCACTTTGTCCCAATCGGTATTTCCGACAATCAGCTGTGTCCCGCGATTTATATTCACTAGAAAGCAGGAAGTCCTGCTTTCTAGCAAATCTAAATCGCGGGGCACAACTGTCCCCCCCCCCCATCACTGTTCCACTTACCTTCAAACCGCTCCTTTTCCTGTGCGAAGCGTGTGTTTGGTGCGCACTGTGCATGCGTGGGCAGCGAACCGGTGGCAATCTGCGGAGGATTTCACCACTGGGTCAGGGTCAGGAAGACCAGAGTAGTGAATTTGTCATTAGGTCAGCCGTCCTCCCGGCCTGGTGTGGCATCAGCTTCCCTTCTCCTCTTTCAGAATTCCAGCTGGAATTCAGGAATTGTAGCCCGAGACACAATTTGGACACCCAGTTGGTTTAAAAAAAATCATAATATTAAACCCCTTCTGACTTTTCCGGTCAGGGGCCTGTTTGCTTGGCATTTTAGCTTTCTGCTCAGGCTGTGTTTGCTTTGGAGGGCTGCCGGTTGGTGCCAACCGGAGAAAGATGTGCGTGTTGCTAATTGGCATCGATTCGGCTGCCCTGAAGGCAGGCAGAAGTTCTCACGATTATGTTTGTGCATTTAGCAGTTACCCAGGACTCCGATTTTTGCTAATACACCATCGGACTGCTCTTTTTGAGCCTTTTTCCCTCCTCCTGGTTGCCTGTGATGGTAGTTCTCGACTTACAACCATATCTGAGAGAGGAATTTCCATCATAAATCGGTACGGTTGTAATGGGAGTCATTGTGTGACTGGACCTAATTTTATGACCATTTTATACCGCAGTGGTTAGGTGACTTCACTTGTTGGAAAGTCGCAAATTGGGATCACATGAACGCATGACACTGCAACTATCATACGTGCGAAATGGTTGCCCAAATACCTAAAATTGTGATCACATGACCTCAAGAGTGGTGCAACGGTTGTAATTTCAGGGACAGTCATAAGTCACTCTTTTCCTGAGATCAACATAGCTTTGAGCCGTTGTTAAAACAAACGGTCGTAAAGCAAGAACTACCTGTACTGATCCCAGACTTACAGAAGTCTCTTGGACGTTTCCAGCCTAAAATCAAACATGGGCGTTAAAAATGTATAAAAACAAGAACAGAACTGACTTTCTCTTGGTTGTTTTTCCCTTAAAATACCCCTCGTCCATTTAATCCCAAGAGAGAAAAAAAACCTACATTACAGGTAGTAAGTCTATGGCTACAATGGGCGCCACAATTTCTGTGGCTTACCAAGCTGGTTGTTAAATGAGTTGCGTCTGATTTTATGACCTTTTTGTCATTGTTGCTAAGCGAATCCCTACAGTTGTTACGTGAATGATGCAGTCGTTAAGCAAGTTCCGCCCATCCCCCGTCCCCCCCAAAATGACTTTGCTCGGAAAGTCGCAAATGGCGATCATCAGAAATATACATTGGTTGCCAAGGGCTCAAACGTTGATCATGTGACCCGTAAGGATGCCGAACAGTAGTTAAGCGCGAGGATTGGTCGCAAGTCATCTTTTTCAGTGCCGTTGTCACTTTGAATGGTCCCTCAATGAAGCATTGTAAGTCGAGCAGGAGTGGGATTCAGCCGGTTCGTATCAGTTTGGGCGAACCGATAGCTGTGACCTGCAGGTAGTCACAAAGCGCTATGCCGTCCTATTTAGCTGTGTTTTTTAAGCTGTGTGCATGTGTGCAAGCGTGCACATGTGAGAGCGAAGTGTGCGTGCTCAGATGCGCACTCGCATTTTCGGTACTGGGGCGAACCGGTTGTTAAATTATGTGACACCCCACCTCTGAAGACAAGGACTACCTGCATACGATAACCTGGTTGAGCAGGGGGTTGGATTAGACATCGTCCAAGGTCCCTTCTAACTCTGTTATTCTCTTAATCCGTCTTTCTCTCTATGCTTTTACCTGTTAGAATGGGGGCACAAGCTTTTTCTGCCCGTGTCCGGGTGGCACACACCACGCACAAAATACAACGCCTGACGCAAACGCACAAAGTTTTTAACCAGGTTATATTTCTGTTCAAGATTTCAAGGAAGACGTGGAAGTGGGTAAACTTCGGTGCATGAAAGATGTCTCAAGTTGGGGTTTGGTTTACGTGGACATAAATAAGATCTGGTTTGCATGCAAGAGACCTTTAGGTCTTCAGGTGGGCTAAGAAAATATTTTCCTAAATCTTAAAAAGAGCGCTGGCTTTTTTTTTTTTTAATCAACAATATTCAGCTCCAGCCACCAATGGAATAAGAACACTTAAAATCCTGCAAGTTCAATTTTTCAGAAATCCTCTAGTTTAGTTCCATTTTTTTAGGTCTACCATTTCCTGCTTAGCGGTTCACATCCCTTTTCCTTCCTGACTTGAAGCAAAACTATTTTTTTTTTCTTTAAATAACCCCAAGCTTCCAATCTGTAGGAATTATGCAAAATTATCTGATAGGCAGACGGTACGGTTTGCATCATTTATTTAAAGCAAATGTCCGGATTTCCTCTAGCAAAGGGACGGATGGAAGAGGTGGTGGTTGGGTTTAAAAAAAAAAAAGAATAAAATAAAATAGTGCAGGCTTGTGTTTTAAAATCTGAGCAATGTTTTTGTAGGTGGGTTTTCGGCTTAAATTATAGGTTGATTAAAGAGGGGTGTCCAACCTTGGCTCATTTTAAGACCTGTGGATTTCAACTCCCAGAATTCCCCAGCCAACCATGGAGGCTGGGGAATTCTGGGAGTTGAAGTCCACAAGTCTTAAAAATTGTCAAGGTTTGACATCCCTGATCTAGAGGATTGGCTCATACCTCAGTGCGGTCATTTTTAAAGTCTGGTGTAAAATGTTTAAATTGGTAGTTTTTAACCTAAAGTGTAAAAGGGCAATTTTTATTCCTAAATGTTTTAGTTTTCTGCCTTACCGTGTCTGCTCAGGCTGTGTTTGTCAGAACCCAACGGAAGATGTGTGATGGGTTAAGGAACTGGGGTTCTTTAAGCAAAGAAAAGCACATTAAAAGCACTATTTCCTTTTTACTGTTTGTCCATCCCAAGCAACGACGACCACAATTAAGTCCAAAATGTCAGTTGCTAAGCAAGGCAATTGTTAAGTGAGTTTTGCTCCATTTTATCTTCTCTTTCTTTCTCTTTCTTTCTTTCTTTCTCTTTTTTCTTTCTTTCCTTTTTTCTTTTTCTTTCTTTCTTTTCTTTTCTTTCTCCAATTAAGTGAATCACTGCAGTTGTTAAGTTAGTAACACAGTTCTTAAGTGAAACTAGTTTCCCCATTGACTTTGCTTGTCAGGAGGCCGCAAAAGGTAATCACATGACCCTGGGACTCTGCAACAGTCATAAGTCCATGCTAGTTGCCAAGCATCTGAATTTTGATCATGATGCAACCACAGGGATCCTAAATCACTTTTTTTACAGTGCCGTTATAACTTCAGACACTAAATGAATGTTTGTAAGTCGAGGACTAGCTGTAGATTGGTTTAGGGAGCCTCCAGAATTTTAAACCTTGAATTTGTGGGACATGTCAAGCTTGAAGGATGATGACGAGAACACAAGGGAGAGGGGGGGAAATAAGTGGATTTCCTCATTTAGGTCAAAATTTATTATGGGATAAGATGCATATTCCAGTTTGGGGAAAGGAACATCTGTAGGACGACTTAAGATGGCATCCTGCATCCTGCCCTTAATATACACAATTCTACTTTTTTTGTCTGTGTGATTTTGTGGTTCTTCACGCCCAAAAGCCAAAGCCACACCAACTTGGTTTGCTTCTGAGATTTTCGTACGGCTTGTTTCAAAAGGCTCCTTCTAGCGCAGACAGGGTTCGGTTTATACAGGGTATATACACAAACACACAAAAAAA